>NCKV01000722.1:0-14342 GCA_003675905.2 Leptotrombidium deliense
CGATTTTTGTTTTTATGTTCCCACATTTGCATTCGATTCTTTTCATTTCAGATCACTTTTCTTCAAAATTATACGAAATGAGATTAAAATTGAGAATTCTCGTAAAATGAGAATCACATTTCGAAGTCAGGAGTAATGTATGAATCGATCGGTGTTTAAACTGCGTGGTTCGCGAAAGCGATTGAATTTCAAATGTATTTTCTGTTCGAGTTGAAAGTAGACACGGCAATCAATTAAAGGAGCCGACATTCTCAGCAATTACGACGAATCATCGAATTGAGTGAATTAAATGCAGCACATTGAGAAGAGCTCTTTGAAAAGCGATTACGTGCAATTACGTTTGAGTTGTGAGCAGCGAAATGTTTGTGTGAGTTTGACATAAATAAGCGAAATATTGACTTTAACGCAATATTTTTCACTATGAATAAATAATGGTTGAAAGCATTTAAAAAATTAACATATTTGGTCGTCGAACGTTCGAAAACTGTGAACAGAGACTCGGAACGCAATTACGAGCATTAACAGTGATAAATGTAACCTGCAGGCAAACAGGCAAACAAACCATTTTCATTGCAGATAGAACGAACGTTGCCGTAAGCGCGACGCTTACAGCATATACAGCATTCGTAGCGAAAACATTCGCAACTAGCGAACACTGAAATAAGAAATGAAATAAAAAATAAAGTTGATGCGGAGAAGTGCCGTTTTGCGTTTCGTTGTTTTGCAGGTGGTTCCAAACGCAAACGTTGGGTCGGTCCTCGATTCGGTTTCGCTTTGCATGTCATTCTTGGCTGCCAAACGAGCAGCGTACACACTTATATACACACTTATATATACGTTGCCTAATAGCGACAATCGTTGCATTCGGCATTCGAGTCGAGTGTGGTTAGTAGTCGCTGTTCGTGAGTCGGTCTCTGGTGCAAAACATTCGCTTATATTCTCTTTCGTTGTTTTTAATTTGCAAACTGTTTGTAAATAACGTAAAAATCAATCAAAACGAATGTGTCTGCGAGGGATGCGTGAAACATCGTCTTTATGCTCATCTTTTTCTTACGGCAAATAAGTGATTGCATTCAAGTTTTACGCCTTTTTGCGGAATATTGCGAAAACCGACGCACAAAAAAGTGATTAACTTTTTTGTTACTCAATTTTCGAGTGAAAGCAAACCGCGAAGAAAAGGACCGAAATGATGCAGGTTTGAACAAAACGTTTACATTTCGTTTGCATTTGTGAAACGCGTGTCTAATCAAAGCTCGCATTTATTTAAACGTGCTGCATTCATTGAATGCATGATGCCTCGAACGAAACGCGAGCTCAGCTTGTCCGTCGAGTGCGGCACACACACTGGCATCGCGTAAAGTGTTCTTGCGACCGATATAAACATACACCGAAACGTGTACACAATTTAGAAATTCAATCACTTCAGTTTGTGATTAAAAGCAAAATAAATTGTTTTCTTTCGTATAATTATGTTAGCCATGTTATAGAGAAAAATTGCATTTAAATTATAGGTCGTATAAATATACAGCCTGTTATTTATAGTAATAAGTTGCACTTTTATTGTTATTCAATTTATTTACTTGTTGCCGATAATTATAATTGTTTTATTAATTATTTAATAACGAATTGAAGTCGACTGCGACTGGTGTTCAGTGAACATGTTCACTGTTCGCAGCTTTCCTCAATTCATTATTCATTTCTGCTTAAATTCAGTGAAATGAAATGTGTTTCAATGTGAATCTGAATTTGCATCTTGTTGCAGGCGTTGCGGTTTTCTCAATCGAACCTTGATTTTGTAATTTAAGAAATGGGTAAAAATCAATGTCATTTTAGCAAAAAATTAATTGTGAAACAAATTAAATGCAAGAAACGAACGCAAGACACACTAAAGACGTAAGCGAATTGTTTGCTGCGAAACCTTGTCTCAGCGAATTGTGCAGTGTTTTTGTGCGGAGGGAATTTAACTCTAAATTAAACTTAATTCATACTTATTATACTTTAAATGAAATTAAAAAACAATTACGCATTTCGAAACAGTCGTTCGTTGGTTGTCGTCACATTGTGCGGCAAATTTGGCTTTTTGCTTTTGTTGCTTTTTGTTGTATTCGGACGACGAGCTTGCGAAGGAACAGGAAATTGTCACTCAGCGCTTGATTGCATCATTAATTGTTTGTGCGCTGTTCGCGGGTCAACGAAGAGGTCAGCAATTCGTGACACTCGACGACAGAAAGGGTTCGGCTTTTGCTGGCTGCGTACGAGTGTTGTGTTTGCTGTTTGCGAACAGATTCGCTTTTTGGAAACATAATTGAAATCACGAACGTGTGCGCACAATAAGTGTGCACAGTGAGCCTGTCGATCGTCTGATCTTACACTGAAAAAATAAGGGCCGCAAAGTTGGCAAATGTTCTAAAGGCACGATTGAATGCCTGTCGAATAATGAATCCGGGAACGGTTATTTAAAAAGTGGCGGTGTTTTGGAATCGACTGAGGAAAAAGGTAAAAGTGATAAATGACCAATTTTTGGATATTATCATCGAAAAACAGAGGAGCCTTTCATTTGCTCGCTTCGGGCAATAATTTCTTTGAAAAGCGAATATCTTTGCGTTTTAAAACAAAGAACAGTGTACGTAGTGCAACATGTATGCAGTGTTGGCAATGAGTTCGCAATCAGTTTGCAATCACGAAGCAATTGTGCACAACTGCCGAGTGTCTCTTTTTGCACACAAATTTGAAACACTACTTTAATTGCGTTTGAAATGTTTGTAATTCTTGTCTTGTCGGTATCACTGTTTTAAGGCTCGCGAAAAGAAGGCGGCGAGTGGCCACAAATGGCCAATTGCTCCTTAAACATGCATATAATTGCACACTTCTCCGCACCCAAACATATTTCCGTGTAAACATTCGCATTAATTGTTATTACCATTCGTTTAATGTATTCTTGGCAGCATAAAACGAAACACTGCAACACTGCTATCGATCTGCACGCACATCGTCAGTAATGCGTCTCAAGCTCTCAGTTCAGATCGCATCTCACAGATCGCATGTTTTCGCTTTCTCCGCAGATTCTCTGCGAACACTCGCTGGCTTATCTCGTTGGCCACATCTTCTCTTCGCCTGCATTCACAGTTTGCATCGCTTTAATTAAAGGAGCGATGCGACGCACACCTTTGAACAATACACACATACACATATCACATACACACTCTTTTGTTCTGTTCGCCTTTTGCCTCTTTGCTACTTCTCAACAAATCGCTCTGTTCTTCAGCAGCGATGCATGCGAGAGAATCGAGTCTCGTTTTGTCACTTTCAACAGTCGCCGATTTCTTTAGCAAACAATCCTTAGCATAAAATTAATTGACTTCTCGTGCACAGAGAACATTCTTTATTCAATTTTGAAAAGTATAATTTTCTGAGTGTAATTAACGGAAAGAGTGAAAAGGGCTGTAATTAATTTCATTTTAAATTACGTTTTTTAATCAACAAAAGGACTATAAAAAAGTGAAGAAATGTTCGCTAGTGACGTTTTTTAGAAACGTTTTAATTAAATGATTGCGAATGAACGCAATAAAAACGAAATCTCGTTTCAAGTGTTTCGAGTGTCAGACATGCTTAAAATAACGGAGAAGCGCAATTCGTTCTAGTTTCTCATTTTATTGATGCGAGCGAACTGCAGTCACATCTTTCATCAGTTCGCCTTTCGAACACAATTGAGCACATGCACAGATTTTCATCCGCTTTATTCGAGTATTATGCAAATTAAATGACCACAAAATTAAATTTGTATTGCAAATCATAACGCGTTGCAGTGATGCACTTCGCTCATTCATTGTTGTCTTTGTGAAAAGCGATGCGTTTTCGTTTGCAGAGCGAAAACAGAGAAACAAACAGTTGCGATGCGAATGAATCTGTGGTGCATTGTTTGCGAAGCAAGAGACGTTTGATTGGAGAAAAGAAGCATAAGTTTTGTTCGCGAAAAGAATAGTCAATTATAAAAATGCACAAATCTTGGCGCACACACAAATTATTACCTATAATAATGATCACATTAATTATTTTTCTTTTTGAGTTCGTTTTTAGTTTGTAGTTTAAGAGGTTTTAAAAGTGAAAAGAAAGCGATGTGTTTTTTCGGTACAAACCTATTTTGCCGAAAAGTTCGGATGAGAAACGTTTTTTTGCTTCATTCTTTAAACTTGGAAATTAACGATCAAAATATGCCTCAAAGGTAATACATTCCTTGCCGTGACTTTTACCATTAATTTCTACGCAAATTTTTTTCTCGAATCAACAAAAATTAGTGCTAATATCATTTAATTTACGAGTAAACATTGAAATTAAATTTAGTGTTGCCAGTGATTGTCGGTTGAGAACAGATGCGATGTGTTTGTAATTGCATACATTTTGCGCTGTGAAAACAATTATAAATTAGAAGAGAATCAATGACGGGTGGAGAGCGGCGGCGATTTCACGTTCGTTGTGTTTGTTGCGTTTCGTTGACCAAATTGTGGGCTGCGAACGCGTACACAACAATACACACGTACTTATATATGTACATTGCACTGATATGCACCTCTATGCTTTTTGCAGCTACATTACTATTCCAGCGAAATCAACATCAATCATCGATTTAGTTTGCAAACTGTCAAATTATTTGCTTAACACTTTTGCGCTTTGCTTTTGTAATATCAATTATTTCGAATAAAAAATGAGATTAAGATTTCTCGATTCTTTCAATTAATGTTCAACAAACAAACGGCGACTATAATCGAAATGATACAGTTTACGCTTTTTTTATGTTCTGTTCTGTTTCTATCGATTTTGTAACCGTTATGAAATTCAAAATAATTATTTTTGAAAATAGAACGCAAATGAAAATTGTAGAGAACAGAGTGTAAAGTGAAAATCAAATATTGATTGTGATATCGGCCTTAGGAGAAGTGCATCACACGCCCTGTTAATTTAAAGGCAAAATTCGTTTTTTGTAAATAAGAGAAGAGGAGTGGCGATTAGTGCAAGAAAAGTTTCGAAGCCAAAGATTGAAATCAATGCTAAAATAGAGGCAAATTTAATATATTTTCGCTGTGAACGTTGAGAACGGCGATCGATGCACAAAAGTTAAGTGTTACCAGCGATGGTTAATGTGTATTCATTGAATATGTTTTATACATTTGTGTGTGCACTCGAACGAATACATTTAAAACATTTCCACATTTATACATTTTCTATGAAACGTATTAATTCAACGAGTGTTGCATTAAATTGTTGCCTTCGATGTTTCGGGCGAAACCAGAGCTGCGATGAATGAACGGCATTAATGGCGTAAATCGAGTAAACGACGTAAACGAGGGTCAAGCTGGCAAGGCGAAAGACAATGCGTCAGTGTAACTCAGTTTCGCATTCAATGTCCGTTGAAATGGAGAAAGTTTGCTTGAAAATTAGTTGTTCGTCTGTCGCTGCCTGTGAGCTTTGCAAGTGCACACAAACACAAACGCGAGCATTGGCAGTGGGAGTGTCACCGATACACTATGAACTAAAGGCTTATAGGCATTGCCACATAGACTACGTATACTCTCGCTGTGTGTTGCACCGTGTTCTGTGTACGTGTGTCTATATAGACTGCATCAGGCTTTCGACTCAGCAAATACTCTATAAAAAAGAGCAAATTTCAAGAATAACTAAAAATGGGATGAAACAATGCATTCATTCGTAAAGATGAAAGCAGACGAAAGCCAATTTCGCTGAAATCTCGAGTGTCCCTTGTAAATGCTGCTTTCTTCAAAAGCTTTCTGAGCAAAAGAAGTGAGCAGTGTAACTCTGCTCTCACAGTTTTTACAGTTCGATTGCCTGCATGGCTCGCATCTCACTCTGTTAGCATCTCTCGCATCACCACTGTTTCAATGCAATTTCCTTGCTGCGAGTTGCGACACGCCTCCACTAAATTACATCACTGTCTTTCCATTAGGATGTGCTCGGAAAGAAGATACATTCTTGCACACATATCCTATTCCTGCGAACGCATTTTGTTTCAAATCAATTTTGATACACTTTTATTTCCGCAGATATTTCTGTCAAAAAGTGAATTCAATTATTTTTATAAATGCCATCATTAAACGTGAAATTCTTTGAACCACGAAACAAGCGATCATGTTTGCAGTCCGCATCAGCAACAATGTTAACAAAGAGCGCATTTTGCGAAGATTAACTGCATTTCTGTGAAGCTAGTCGTTGTTAGTGTGTTACATGGAGAATGTCTGTAATGTGTGCATGAAAAGAAAGATTTCGCGAAACACGCGACTGTTGCAGCGCAAGTTGTGCATCCCTTTCGATGACTGGTGTCAAGTTAATCAATAAAATCAATGCATGAATGCAAACGGACACGAACAAACTTACCGGTTACGTGTGTTCCAAGATAATTTGGTTCATAACGAAGAGACTGTGTGAGAATAATGTGGGAACGTTATATTGTTTGCTTGCATGCACTCGGAAGGAGTTTCGTGAATGTTGGTACAAACAGTGGGCGAATGACTTAATATCCGAAGATAAGTGCTGTATAAGTACCACCGCGATCCTCCTTTACTCCACCTCAAGCTTTGTTTTCATTTCACAGATACAGTGAAATATTAATCAAAATGCACAGCAAACGGTTCTTTTTGATTTTGACACGGCTTTTGAAAAGGCACACAAAACAGTGAGTTTGATTTAAAGTGTTCATTGCGAACGTCCTGCTACAGTCAAAGACTGATCGTCTCTATATTTGGGACATCGAAAAGGAGGAGTCATTCGCTGCGAATTCGTGCGTCTATTTCTGCATTATTTGTGCATACAATAAACACAATAAACGACATTTAAACGAGACTACAATAAGATGAGCGGCGAATTAATTTCTTTCTCCGAAAAACCTCTTTTTAAAATTTCGAACGCACACCGAAATTAGTGCACTGTTCGTCGTCGCTCGCTTTACACAAATATAATTCATTGGCTTTCATTATTGTGAACTGCACAGCAGGAGAACGGTTACTGTTTCATTTTCATTCATTTCTATATTAGACACCATTTGTTCGACTCTTCAAATCGAAGCTCTGCTCTTTTGTGTAAAAACCAACACACGACTGATTGCTTTCCGATTTAACGGAACCCATGAGTTGAGTGAGATACTTTTCTCACAAATTACCATCAATTTTCCGGAAAATCATTGATTGTGTATAAAAGCATCAAAGCTGCAGACACCAGTCGATCGATGGATCGATGAAACGCATCAACTTCTCCGACGAACACATTCACTGAATTTGCACACACATCAACTTTGCCTCAAATGATCAAAAACAGTTCCACTTGAAGCACTGTTTTTGATCTTTCATTTCGTTGCGTATCTCCTTTCAGTGACAAAACGGGCAAAAAATAACTCGAGCCGTAAACTGAGTACGAGCACAACAGTCACACGTCATTTGCACGTGAAACACGCGCAAATTGTTCACGGATTGTTAATTCAAACATTTCATCTCCCGTTTATCCACACATTGTTTATGCGACATTTGCAGTCATTTTTTAACCAAAAATGCTTAAATAAACGTTAAAAATGAAGTGCGAAAAGTCAACGAATAGTTGTTGCTCAATGAAATATTGAGTTTGCATTGCGTGCTCTGCAAGTGAAAGTGATTCCAGTGGAAGCCAATGTTTCTCAGATCGTAATCCTTTAATCCGCTTTTCTTCGTGGAGACACAACAATAAGCTTAATTGTTTGTGTTCGCATTCTTATTCAGATTGCGGTGTTTGTAAACACATTAGACTGACAAGAACAAGTTTGCGTTTGCAGATAAGATAAGAGTCGCAGTGACACTTGTAATCAGATAAGAGTCGCAGCGTGAATCGCTTCTTTTCTCGCCTCTTCGCTTAATTTAAATGCAAACAAATCAATGCAAACATTGAATGATCAGTGAAGTAACGAGTATTCGAAAATGAAAATGTTTGTCCTTCACTCTATTAAACCAATAGTTTGGTGAAAATTGTTACTCAATTTTGTGTGCGCGTAATTTTTGGTTGCATAAAATAGCCGAAAGCGGCTAACGTTGTAAAAAGTGTATCGAAGTGTTTTCAGTTTACTATTCCATTTCGATATAAAAAGTGGTCCTTATATTCAACAGCACACAAAAAATGTTTGAAAAATGATTGAAGTGTGAAACATTGCGAAAGTAGACGTAATATTTCATTAAATAATATTAATGTTTTTTATTTATTTATTATCGTTTACTTTCATTATTTCGTTTTAAAGAAATGAAATTAAATTTTTCAATCCTATTATTTGCGAATTTTTTATTAAAAGAATAATAGTTGCAAAAAATTCGCTTGTTTTCGAGTACGCAGTTGTGTCTCAAGAAACAGTGTTGTTTTTTATCTGAAAAAGTTATTCTCAAAGAAAAGCCGCAAAAGTATTTCAGACAACATAATTTGATGAAGATTAGTAACGCATTTGCGAAGTGACAGCTTCAAATTCTGAGAAACTTTTTGCGAACAGTGAACAGTGTTGTGTGTTCTTGCTGCGCTGCCCCTCGAATGGCCCTCAAATGTGACCGAAAAGCAAACAGCCGACAAGCAATGTCTCACTGCTACCAGACTAACTTTTACTAAATTTACGCTCTTAGTGTCGAACGAGTGTCAGTAGAGCAAGATGCACGTTCGACTCACGGCGGCAGCCATTGCATGTCAGTAAATGTATCGCTTGCGTTGCTTCGATCCGCTTTCGAGTGAACACTGCTCACTGTGATCGACGGATGAGAGCATCGATTGTCAAGCGTAGCATCGCAAAGAGTGTTATGTTGTGTTGGGAGGTTCTGCCGGTAATGAGAAGCTGTGGCCATGAGTGAGGTGCACAGTTGCAGTGAGCAGATCGTGGTGCAGTGTTCGCAGTGCCGTATAGCGAGCAGAAGCATTCACTGGAAGGCGGTTAGGGGCGGCGATCCCTCGGGAGGTGCTCTGCTCAGTGCGCGACTGCGTGCGGACCGCGATTACGTCGGCTGCGATGGAAATCGCGGTGTGATCACTGCACTGCGAAGAGGAGGGATGAGTTACAAGTCAGATCGCTATCGGTGCGCGCGCTGCCACACTTTCGGCCTTAGTTTTCGCTGTTTCAGCATTTCGTTCACTATTCGGACACAAAAGTAAAAGTTTTAAAGTTGAACTGTAAAGTCGCACTGTATTTCGTGTAAAATTGTTCTTCACTTTGTTTCTGGAGATTTGAATTGGCGACCGGTCAAAACTGCCGTTCAATTACAACGACGAGTACCTTTTAAACATAGACCTGTGTACTCCGGAGACTGCGACGCCCGTACAGGGCGACCCTACATTCGGAATGGCGACTACAATTATCGGGGTAAGCGTTTATTGCGTTTGTTAAAGTGTGGAGAGTACCAGAAGTTATTGAGAACAAAGCAAAGCCACGCAAACCATGTGCACTTATTTACAATAGCAATCGTTTTCTTTGTAGCGATCAGTGCTCATTACTTTCACTTCTTGCAGAATGCGAAAGTGTACACTGTACAGGTTACATTTTTGTGTAATTAGAAACGAAATAAAAGCAGTTTGTGTTGAAGAGGTGATTGAAAGCAATGATTGCCTATTGTAAGCAAACAGTTCGGAAGAGTGTGGAACTGAGCGGAATCACGGAATCACCAAAGGACTAAAGGACGGGTGAACCATTGTGTGCAGCAAAGCGCAGCGGGAAGAGTACTAGATTGTTGTGTGTAAAACTGCAGCGGTCTTTGATGTATGCATGTATGGCCTGTAAGCTTTGACCATTTTTGTGAGCTGCCAGTGTTGTGTCGACTGTCTTTTCAGTGAATGTGTATAAATGTGTGAACAGAGAACACGTTCGCAGCATTCATTGATTTTGTAAAATGTTGCACTGCTTTCTTCTGTAAACGGGGAACGGACGAAAGCTCTTCTTTCTTCATTCGAAGCAATTGAGGTCTAAGAAGAGCTTTCGTCCGTTCCCGTTTACAGAAGAAAGCAGCGCAACATTTTTACAAAATCGATTGATGCTGCGAACGTGTTCTATGTTCACACATTTATACACATTTACTGAAAAGACAGTCGAACAGTCGACACAACACTGCGAGCTCACAAAAATGGTCAAAGATTACAGGCCATACATGCATACATCACCGACCGCTGCAAGTTTTACACACAACAATCTAGTACTCTTCCCGCTGAGCTTTGCTGCACACAATGCTTCACCCGTCTTTTGGTCCTTTAGTCCTTTGGTGATTCCGTGAATCCGCTCAGTTTCACACTCGTTCGAACTTTTTCAATTCTTGTTAGTAAACGATGTTATCCGTAAGACTGTTACGAGTATCTTTTCACGCTTTTATCGGTTTGCAAATAATTGATTATTGCGGGCATATCAAGCAAAAGCCTCGCGATGTTCACAGTTCGTGGACATGTGAATTACAAGTTTAGATAATCAAATTAAGTGTCGATTATTGAATGTTAAACTGCACAATTTTGCATTCTGTGGGCAAAAAATGACAATAATTCATGAATGCATCGAATTCATGTGAACGGGGCGTTTGAAAGTGAAGACCTCACAAAAAGATCGAACGTCTGTGGTTTGAATATTCTGTGGGCGCACAAATAGTTCGTGACTCCCTTCGGCAAATTGCGGATTGTTCACAACAATATTTGTCTCCGTTACCGAACTGCTCGATTGCTGCCATCACTCAAACCTTCTTTAAATAAGTCGAATTTATAAATTAGACGTGTTTCTGTAAATCTTTCCTGTCTTTTATTTGCGACTTTCTTTCATGCTGATTTCAGCAGGAAGTATAGTAAGTATGACTTGATTCATACGAACGAGTGAGTACTGCTTACAAAGAATCTGTAATCTGTAGTTGTCCGTGCAAAAAAGCGCAACACCAAATAACACGGCTACCTTTGTGAAGTTGTCTCAGGTGAAATGGTTATTTGCAAATCTGTAACAACGACTGTTTGTGTTGTTCTTTTGATTTGCAGCAATACACTGTTTAGTTTGCATAAGTATATAGCGAATTTTGGTTTCAGGGATAGCAAACAAATGATTTATTTGTGTACATTGATGAAAATAGATGTAAATGCACATTGAAAGTGTAAACTTGCAACGCGTGTTTTCGTGAAAAGTTAATGTTTCGATAAAAAGCAATATTGTAAATGGCAGTAATTGTGTGTGTGCACGTCTTCGTCAGTGTCTCACTCCACCCGAAAACCCGAGCGCACACGGGGTGTGGTTGATTCCTGGTTTTGCTTGTTTCGTTATAAAACGCATAAAAGAACCGAAAGTTTTGTGGTAATATTGTTCTCCTCCCAAAATTTGGTTGTTTGCGTGTTTATAACTGATGATTAAATCGGTTATTAGAGTTGGAGAACACGAACAGTCGGTGATCAGTGTGACGAATGTATGGATGTGTTTGAAGAGTGTACAGCGCGCAGTGGACGTCGGTCTGATTGATGCGATTGTTTGCAGGACCATCCGAGGCTGGGAGGCACCCCGTTGGCAATGTTAGCGGCACAATGTAACAAATTGGCAAACAAAACGCCGCCACCGTTAGCGGACGCGGCAGTCGGCAAAGGATTTCATCCTTGGAAGAAAGCTGCGAACCTGACACCAGGAGGTACGGTCGTAACCAGCGGTGCGTCTCCGAACGCAATATGCCCGTCGACACTACCTCAACGCATTCCGAGTCTGACCAATAACACATCGACGACCAGTCTGTCGAGTTATCAGCGTCCGGTGGCCGTAACGTCAGGTTGTGGATCCTCCTCATATCAGCGTCCCGCGGCAGTCACATCATCGTGTGGAACCTCCTCGTACGGAGGCGAGAACCTATTTTATCCTGGAACTGCGGTTACGTCAACGACGGCAGACTCGAATCAGACCGCCTATTTGGGAAAAATGCACGGAGATTCGGCACACATCGGCACAATGTATCCGCGCGTCGGTGTCAGTGCTCACCCGTACGAGAGTTGGCCTTTCAACATGAATGCCTCGCACCACGCGACCATTAAGCCTGAGGTGACCACAGTCAACTCGCTCAACTCGTCCAGCTGGTGGGACGTGCACGCAGCCTCGGCCAGTGC
This sequence comes from Leptotrombidium deliense, assembly GCA_003675905.2. NCBI lineage: Eukaryota > Metazoa > Arthropoda > Arachnida > Trombidiformes > Trombiculidae > Leptotrombidium > Leptotrombidium deliense. The sequence continues at coordinate 12,103 of NCKV01000722.1, forward strand.
AGCGGCCGCCGGTTCCTGGTTACACGACATGTCGGGTGGTCCTAGTCTGCACTCGCAGATTCCAAGCAACTACCCGACTTCAGCAGACTACGGCCTCACTACGAGTTTGGCGGCTGCGGCCGCGTCGACACCCGCGCACCTTCTCTCTGGCCAACATCTGCTGCAAGACACATACAAGACGATGATTCCATCGGCGCAAACAGTCGGAGCTTCTCCTTTCGGTCTTTCGCAGCCAACGCTCTCTCAAGTGCCATCACCGAGATCCCAGCGGCGATACACCGGCCGTGCGACCTGTGATTGTCCCAACTGTCAAGAAGCGGAACGCTTGGGACCCGCTGGCGCTCACCTCCGCAAGAAGAACATCCACAGTTGTCATATTCCCGGCTGTGGTAAGGTTTACGGCAAAACGTCTCATCTGAAGGCACATCTGCGTTGGCACACTGGTGAGAGACCTTTTGTGTGCAATTGGTTGTTTTGCGGTAAAAGATTCACTCGTTCAGATGAACTGCAAAGACACCTTAGGACTCATACCGGCGAAAAACGGTTCGCCTGTCCGGTTTGTAATAAGAGATTTATGCGTTCCGATCATCTCTCGAAACACGTGAAGACTCACAACGGAAGCGGTACCACAGAGAAGAAAAGCAATTCTTCAGGCAGTTGCAGTGATTCCGAGAACAGTCAAAGTGAACCTTCAGTTAACTCTCCCGCAAACGGAGGGCCTGTCAAAACTGGTGCCCTCGGACCACCACCTCCGCCGACTTTTTAAGTTGTTGATCGATGTAATTAATCGCTTTTGTTACAAATCACCAATTGACTGACGCGACATTAATTGCGACTGATTGCAACCTTTAGTTTAAAAATCACAAGTTTCAACTAAATATCGATCCTTTTATTAACAATGACCAGAGATGCTCCGATCGTCGGCACCATTTCTCAGGCTGACTGACGACCGTGAAATGTGTGACCGCTGCATGTGAGACAATTTTGGAAAATACTCGATTGAAACGAACTGAAAGTTATTTACAAATTCTGTTTAATTAAAGTCACAGACAAATGACCCACAGAACAAAACCATCTTTTCCATAACTGGTATTTATGTATGTATGTATGGATTCATGTATTTACGTATTTATGTATTGGAGCTGTCATTTTCTGCGTTACTTGTTTCCATTAAAAAACTTTCGATCCGTTATTTGCTCTTGCGACTAACTCGGCCACAAAAAACAAAATTTTGCATTTTTCTCTGTAAATGTTGTGCAAACCTTTCGAGTGCTCGCAATGCGAACAAAGCAAAGCGAACTTCACTTTTGTTCGTTAGTTTTGTTGCGTCAAAAATGAATGTTAGAAGCAGCAGATCGTTTTCAGTGTTTTGCATATTTGTTAAACTAAAATTGCAGAGAAGTCACATTTATTGCAATAATCGTTAGCAAACTTACGAAACGCGAGTATGACTTGATTTTGTGTCTAAAAAAATTACAACGCAATTTTTGAAATTTTTATTGCTTTTTCACGACGCTTCGAGTTTCGTAATTATTTAACAGTTTTTTCAGAGTTTCGTTCATTTTTAAAAATTGTTTCTTAAAAAAGCAAAAGAAAGAGCGACAAAAGAAAGTAATGTTTCGTTTTCAAAAATAAGAAATTCAATTTAAAGTAAGCTCTGAAAAATTAGTTTTTTTCTTGCAAAAAGTGATTTTCGAGTATTTCTTGAGAAAAAGTTTTTCTTTGAAAAGAAAGTGAAGAAAAATTGGATGAAATAAAGAAACAAAGAAAATGATGTGTGATTGCAGTCTATAGCTGGTATAGGTTTACAATGTAATGGTTGTTGAAAATTTTTGATGGAACAGAGTGACTGTAAATCATTAGATGCGGTTGAGAGAGACAGGCGACATGAGGACGCCGTTGCAACTTTGGCTGCTCTCTGTTCTTCTGTTCGCTTATAGATCGCTTGCGTTCAGCATTCGTCGCAATGTGGCTGTATTCGTTGCGAATAACCGTCATTACTCGAAAGGACAGCAGAGGATGGATGTTCAGGTGGCAACCAATCAAATTCGCATTTCGTCTGTCTTCTCAGAGAATTTTGATGATCAGCCAGTAATGATGATCGCGTTCGCCGATATCATCGTCGTTCGCGACATTTTCGCCGCTCGCAAACAGCCATAAACAGTGAAGATATTTTAACGATGCATAATCGCTGACCAAATAACAAAAATTTTAAATGTTTAAATCGTGACAAGTAATAT
>NCKV01000723.1:0-14331 GCA_003675905.2 Leptotrombidium deliense
TGCACTATGTAAGAAAATTCAAAATTTTCCTTTACATAGTTTATGATGATCAGCAACCAACCTAAATTGTTGAATATCATTATTACGATTTGTTATTTACAAACCAAAGCTTGATGCACATACAACTGGATATGTATGATAACTGCAAAAAGCGATGAACAAATTTTACACCGATAAAATTTTTGCAATAAACGCTCAATGACTTCATTTTCTTCCTATTATTCTTCTCGTCTATAATCTTTAGTTGCAGTAGTGAAAGTAACTTGTGTATGTATTTACAACACTTTTTTTCGATCTTTACCAATTTTTCAACTAGTCGTCCCGAATATACAAGTATTTCTAAAACTTGTATGATTCTCTGAATGCAATCAAACATAATACATTCACGTTCATTTTGACGTAAATAACTTTACTTTTGAGAAATTTGCAGTCATGGTAAAAACTTAATTTGAACAGATTTTAAGTTCGCAAAAGTTATGATTATGTAGTGGAGAGTGATACTTCGGAATTAAGGACACTTTCGGTGGAGAAAAAACCGTTTTTAGTTTTGAAGCGTCTTCAATTCGGTGGAGAATTTGTATCATTTATTCTACGAGTGACAGAGGATGTCCTTAATTTCGAGTAATGTCCATTATTCTGTGGTCGTAATTCCGAGTTTCAACTGTGAAACATTGAGGCATAAATTTACCTGACCAGGAAGCAGATATTTATCTTTATTGGCTAATGAGATCTAAATGTGAGATTTCATTGTTTAGTTGAGTAATTACTGATTTATAGTGCATAATTACTCCGTTCTAATTTTGTAGCTTAAATTATAACACCATCAGTCCAAACACAGGATATGATAACTTTATATTTTAAACGTTGATAATATGTTGGTGATAGTTAATCGCGCATTCTTCGGTATACTCATTACAGTCACAACAAAGTGTGTAAATATTCAATGAAATATTACAAAACATCATAATTTTTGTCCTCATGTAATAAGATGCACTAACATTAACACTAAAAAATACACTTAGTAATGTTAAATTTGCAAACGACGAATATACTTTTTAAGCCATTTTAGGAATTTTCTTTGATGTTGTAAAATGGTGCTTTTAGTTTCATGTTGATTATTGTGAAATCTGCTGTAAGTCTGTTCTTGTTTCTGTTTTAATGCAAACTTTACGTATTCATATACCTCTAATTAAATTGAATTTAAATGTCGCGAGATTAAGAAAAATTATACATTGTATACATACATCATTGTAAAAGGATGCTTTTTGACATCACCATATCTTGCTCTCCTGTCAAGCAAACGTTGTTAGTTAAAACTAATTTATATTTTTATGCCATATTGTGCGCTATTGAAGATTAAAATTCCTGCTTGTTGCTTTACTGGTTCAATTATATGTTTCACTTACCTTTGTGTTAAATATAAATATACATTAAACATAAATATAATTTTAACCCCACAAGCTAAGTCTATAACGATGTATTTTTGCGTTAATGTAATGCTATACAAATACAAATTCATGAATCATGACAAAGAAGCATGAAAATGTTACGAAATTGACTGCATTTTTATGAACATGTACAGGTACTGTACAGCGATATTAGTGTACCACTTTGTGGCTTTTGCTTTAGTGTGAATTACAAGTTAGTTTAAAATTAAACTCCACTGCATTCATGAAATAGATTTTCTACTGAGTTGATTAATGTTTATTATATTTTATGCAATACTGCATATAGCCTTACACACAAATGAGAATTGATCATTTAAATTTTGTATTTGTTTTCAGTTTAATTTTAAGGAAGAAAGTAAAGAAGATGAAGAGAGTAACCGATACGCAAGTACTGGCGAGAGTTCAGAAAACGCAGAAGTTCAAGATTACGATGAACGAAACAACGAATTCAAGTGTAAGTCCATATACAGTATTGACATTTACAGAGATTGCACAATACATTGCAGCAATACACATTAGCTATTTCTAAAATAGTAGGATTACAAATTGAATGATCGCATTCAACGTGCTTACAGGTAAAAATTCATGAAAACAGTCAAAGTATTCGTGACTTGAAATAAAATTCAGTATTTCTAAGAATGAAAGGCTTTGTATTTGAATGCATTGCTTTATTGTTATGGTAGCGAACAAATCCATGAAACATTGCAGTTGTGTGCTTTATTTTAATTAAGCAGTTAATTACTCACGAATTTGAAGAGGTGTCACCAAACACATGCAATACACTTAAATATGCATATTTCAAGCACAATGTTATTGAGTAAATAGCGAGAAATTGTCCTTCGGATTGTTTGTATCGTTGAACAGTGTTCTGAATGAGTAGTCACGAACTTTAACTTGCGTGGGTTGTAAACATCGATTCTTTCTTCATTTTAACGCTCGTTTATTCTTTGATTTAAAATTTGCTTCTTTCTGCTGCAGATCATAATTTTTGCACAAATAGTTTTAGTTTATTTTGTGGGTGATCAGTGTTATTTACAGTTTGCTGTAATTGCACGAATCGCGCCAATATCCACTGCGAGTTCAGTCGAGTTATGAATGCGATCGTTGAGCTTTCAGTAATCAGAGCGCGGAGACGTCACATTCATCAGTAATTTGTAAGTAAGCTTTGTTTCTGACGATTCGTTGCATTCAAGGAATTATAGTATCCATAACAACACCGAATTGCGTTGCTTGTCAATGAATACTGTCTCGGAAACAAACTGCAACAATCACTCACTTTCCGTAGTAAACATTTTAATGCACAATCTTTTATTAATGTTCTATTACACATGATTACACACTTTCATTCATATTTTTTTACTGATATGAACTTATTTGTTGAGTAGTCACTGGGAAATCAGAAACAGATTTCTCAAACAAACCGTGCACGGAAGAAGAAAGTGATGAGAGGAGAGCCTCGTTTTTGTCTTCGGTTTCAAACAATTTAAACATTGAAAACGAAAAAAGTGTGAAAAGTAGCAAACAAGATTTAACCGAAAAGCCACAAAATAGACAATTGAGAGCTTTTTCAATGCCCACGATTTCTTCTGAAATTTTGTCTGATATTTCGGAAAAATCAACTGAAGGTTCACAAGCAACTGGATTTCTTGGACCTGAGAGTCTTGCACACCGCAGAAAGTCGTCGACTAAATTTCCACATTCTGTTCCAAGTTCACCGAAAAGAATGTGTTCAATGACTTCCTATGAGACTGATGTTTACTCCGAAAGACCGAAATCTGAGTTAAAATTGCCCGAAAATGTGAGAGAGGAACATAGAAGAGCTAGTGTCGCATTCGCCATACCACCACCTACAGCGGACGGGTGAGTGTAACACGCTGTAACGCTCTTTTAAACAATTTAAGTGCGGTCTCTTTGCAGCACTGATAGTGAGTCTCATGTCGAAGAAAAAGCTCGCTTAGAAATAAGCAGAGATGGTAGTCGTCGTTCGTCGGTTGGAAGTGCCCCTGCTAGCCCGAAATCACCGCAACAACAATTGGGGGACAATATTCCAGCTTTAAAACCAGGTATTTTCGTTAATTTCTTATTCAACATTCGATCATTTATAAGTTTCGTGTTCTACAGCGGAATCTTTGCCTTCCATTTGTCTTCCAACAAACGAATCAGAAAATAATGAAGCGTTGCAAAACCAAGCAAACGAAATTAGTGAAACCGAACCTCACACCATCGAGAGAAAAGATGCACAGACACAGAAAGATGAGAGCGACTTGAGCAGCTGCACAACAAGTACACCAGAAACAAAGTTGCCTACTAAAGTACCAGTGTCTCGCACCCCAGGAGTGAGACGTAAACCGATGATTCCTGTGAGGAGACGTGTTTCAAGAAGCATATCACCACAACCTCGGAAGTCACACTTCCAAATGATTCGAATACAGCCCGCTATCCCTGCGAATGCAAACATACGACACATTCTCGAAAATGTGGCCAAAACAGAAGGACCATTCAATCAGCCAGAGGAGGCTCTTCGTGCAGCAATTTCCACCTTCACACAAGATACATGGTATTTCAAATCCTCTTTCATTATTTTATTCAAACTGGCTTCTTCGTTAGGACGACTAAAGTAGAAGGAATGCTGGCGATAACCCGTTTAGCATCGTTTCATCCTCAGGTTTTGCAAAAAGAATTGCATATAATTGTGCTCGCTTTGGTGTATGAAGTGAAAAATTTGCGATCGAGCGTATCGCGTTCTGCAATTTTCACTTTAGGAGACCTTTTTAAGAAAATGAGGAAACAAATTGAACCTGTAAATTCAAATATTTCGAGTGTCACTGAGCAGTAATGAATTTGTTACAGGAACTAGAACTGATTTGTCAAGCTTTGGTGCATAAAGCTGGAGAAAATATCGCTTTTATTCGAGAAGATATCGACAAAGCATTGGCAAATTTGGTCGAGGAAATGCCTCAGACAAAGTCTGCACTTGCTTTGATAAATAGTGGTGCTCAGTAAGTCAATAATTTTGGTGATGAGGTTGCCGCATTAATTGCAATGCTTCATTTTCTTATCAGTCACCGCAACATGAACGTTAGAAAAACTGCCGCGCAATTTCTGCAATATTTGGTAGATAAAATGGGCTCAACAAAGTGTTTAATGGGGCCGCGTGATATCGGAGAACATTTACTGCCTGCAGCAGCCAAATTTGTAATGGATGGAAATCCTGTTACACGTTACTATGGACGCAAGATATTCAGTTGCCTCATGCAACATTCAGCTTTTGATAAATTGCTCAGAAAGCACATCACTCCAGGAACGTACAGAAACATTTGTGGCATTCTGGAGAGCATAAAACGAAGGGTATAAAATGTTTTCTCCCCGTTACTCGCTTAAAGTAATTTTTCATTACAGGGTATCGGGGAGAAACCTGCCGATTTACTTACTCCTGCAAAATAGAACAGTGAAAAACTGTACGTGTAAAGTTGCTTTAAACATTGTTGTCATTTTTTGGAAACTGACAATTCTTCTCCAAAATCGATAAACGTTGATATTCGTTATTTTAAAGGTATTGAAGAAACTGAACGAATGTAGAGCATCAAATAAAAATTTATACTCAAAATTTCCAAAACTCTTTATACTCCGTATGAAATATCCGTGAAATAACACTCGTTACATTTTCCACACCTTTTATTTACTAAATCAAAAATGTCCATTTAGCAGCTGAACGTGGTTACGGATTCACGTTAAGTTATATAATATCCATTTACTCATCACGATATGAGTGAGAGGTGATCTTTTCTGGAAAATGGGTCAAACGGATATAAAAAAGTGTGAAAAACCGTAACAGATAAACGAAAATCGGATAAATAATACATTTTTAAAAAAGTTCATTTTGAAGAAGACATCAGTTAGCTATCAGACTTCAGAGTGTCCACTTGCATACTTTCGCATAATTCTGTAACTTTCTACTAGGGTTATTTCATTTCCAATCTTCAGCACTTTAAATACCATCGTATAAAATTATGTAATAACTTATTCTTTCATTCACGGTTAAATGAGAAAATTTTTATGTGTAAATATGAAGAAACATTCGCTCACTTATAAACAATATACACAGAGATGTACACCCGCAGACATATAAATCTGACCACCTATTTTTCCACACTGATTATTTTAATATTTATTATTTTTTGTACATATTTTACTTAAAATTGTGTAGATTAACAGAGTAGATTGACAAATATTAACAACTGTGTAGAGTAATTGTAATGGTTTCAATTGGAAACGTTATGCGGACCTACACAATTTTATGTTTAATGCTCTACACGTACATATTCAACGGATTGTATTTTTTGTTAGTATTTATTAATATTCAGGTAATAGGCAAGTTCAGGTAATGAAACAAATCACAAAAAATGTGCTCGTTAAAAATTCTCATTGAGAAATGTGAGATAAGAATACCCTAAAGAACAATAACCATTTTGACTCCAGTACATAATTCAAAGATTTTTATATTTATTATTAAAAACCAAGAATACTAGTATTATATTACGAAAATGAATGTTTTGTGTAATCCACAGCAATGTGATTTGAGAAGACGAGTTTAAACTACTGGATAACTCAGTGTTTAAATGTTTGATAAAAAGTCGCATACTACTTAATGCTCCGTCAGAAGCAATAATCTCATTGAATAATCTTTACAATGCGTGTCAGTGGAACGTTAATTACTTTTGTCAATTCAAATGAAGTTTCCATAAAAGAGTTGTTACAGTATTTGATTAAAAGCGTGACATAATTTTCGAATGAGGCTACTCCTTGAACTCATTTCACCGTCTATTGACTACAATAAAATATCTTATTGTTTCTCGTTTATGCAATTTCATTAAAACAAAATACCGCACTGGAGCGCTTACACCGACATGTTTCTATTAAACCGAGTCTCACCCATCGATATGGTTAGGTTATAACTAACTTCGGTTATATCTTGTTACAACCCGTGAACCAAACTAAAACTTTGTAACTGATTGGTTAAAGCGTTTCATTTAAATTCAAATTTTCAACAATAATGTTTAAATAATTTGAAATGCTGTAAGAAATTATCGACAATGATATTTTGAATTAAACAATATTGATACGACCAAAGTCATTGTCATTAATTTTTATTAATCTCTCATTTTGAGTACATTACGATGATGAATGCTGACAAACAAACAAACATTGCGGTCGAGGGTGTATTGCACTTTATGTATTGCAATAAATGCACTTTAAGGAATTAATAAATGTGAGACTTGCGCATCAGTTTAGTTGTTGAGTGACAGGAGGCGTTGATTACGTTTTGTTGTCAAGTGGCTTAAGGGAAACGGTTTAGCGATGAGTGAGCCAGGGTTGTGTCCAGGATTTGTTCAAACAGGTAATAATTTCTGATGCAACGGTAAATATTTATTTTTGGTTTACTCAAAGTTTGTGGCAATGTGGCTCCCGAAGAAATTGGAGTTACTTTAACTCACGAACATTTGCATCATAAAGCAAGTTCAGTAATGTTTGCACCGCGCAAACCAGATGCAAAATACGCATATTTGGCTCAGGCACCTTTTGATACCGAAAATTTGTGGTGGATCAATTATCACCCGTGAGTTTTGTTGAAGACGATTGATATAACTGAGTTCATTATTAAGGTATTCGCATGTCGATAATTTGAGATTCGATGATATGATTACAGAAGATTCTGTTACCCGTGAAATGAATTTTTACAAAGAGAATGGTGGAAGTTGTGTTGTTGAAGTAACCACATTTGGAAGAGACCTGAAATATTTGCAAAAGTTGTCAAAAGAATCACGTGTACACATTGTCGCTGGTGCAGGATTTTATGTTGCTTCTGCTCATGGCTCACATGTGAATTTAAGCGAAGAGCAGATAAGCAAAATTATCGCAGATGAACTACTGGTTGGTGAAAATGGAATAAAGTGTGGCGTAATAGGAGAAATTGGTACATCGTATCCTGTGCATCCATTTGAGAAACGAGTACTGTGTGCTTCAGCGTCACTTCAAGAAAATACGGCTGTTCCGGTAATCATTCATCCAGGAAGACACAGGGAAGCACCATTTGAGGTGATGCGTATTTATTTGGAGGCAGGAGGCAAAGCTAATAAAACCGTTATGTCACATTTGGAAAGTAATTGTTTTGTTTCGCAGACATAAAGTTACACTGAAACTTATGACATTTTATTTAGGAACGTTACTCAACGACGATGACCTTCTAGAGTTCGCAAAATTGGGTTCATTTTGTGAGTTCGATTTATTTGGCATAGAAACGTCATATTATGAAATAAGTGACACAATTGACATGCCAAGTGATGCAACCAGAATACAAAGATTAAAGATGTTAATCGATGAAGGCTACTCAAAGAAAATACTTATTTCTCATGATATTCACACGAAACATAGACTGGTAAGCATTTCAGTCAAACGTATGCTTTATAAATGAATATGAATTCACAAACAATTAATAATATGAATTAAAAAAATTATCGACAATTTTTCTGTAACATTTTCTATCACAGATGAGATTCGGTGGTCACGGATATTCGCATATTCTATTAAACACGATTCCAAAGATGCTCGAAAGAGGATACAGTTCAGCGAATGTGCAAGATATTCTGGTCAATAATCCTCGTCAGTGGCTTACCATATAATGCTTAATTTACTTTCGCTGATCGAGCGAAACACTGAAATAAATTATTTTACTTTACTTTGCTAATAAAAAAAATACTTACCACAACCATCGGTTTTCCATTTAATTTGAATCCATTTGTTTCGTTTAAAGCAGTCTTCGCATTAAGCTCATTTGAAAAAGTTATGAAAGCTTGTCCTTTCATCCTTCCTTCTTTCAACAAACAAACGTGAAAACTGAAAAAGTATAATCAATGAGCCTCATAAATTTAATTGGCTTTTTCTCACGTATTTCTTTCCAATTCCGATTTCCAATCAACGAATTTTCCAAATATCCTTTTCAAATCATGAACTTCGACTTTTTTATCCAAATTTTTTACATATAACCGGCAACTTTGATTTCCTGGTTCATAATTTTTAAATACAGAATATTGGGTGTACTCGGATCGAGTCAGTCTATTATCTCGAAGTTCATTTTCCGTTATAAATTCACTGATTTCCAATTCATTTATTTCGAGATCTTCATTATCTGATTTCTTTCGTTCAATTATCCCAAAACCACCAATATTTACATCAACTTCATCCTGTACTGATTGTAACGTATGCTTAACGTTTATTTCAATAACTGATTTATGAGGCAACGTTTTTGTTTCTTCAAAGAGGTCAGATACACTGGCTGAAACGGTCGTTTTATTTTTTCTTTCTCTTTTTAAATCTTTCTTTGGTCCCACAAAACCAATTTCCAGTTTCTTCCTTTTCCGCCGGAAATCACTTCTTTCAACTAATGAATTATTTGCAATTAAATCTTCATCAATTTCTATTTCAGATTCGGAGTCTGTTTCACTTATAACTTTATCATCCTTTCGTGATTCCCGACCTACTTCTTCAAATGGTGGTGGAAGATTCATTTTATTCATTAAATGCAATACTTGTGTATAAAACTTTGAGTTCCTCAATAAAGCATTTGCGATGTTTGTTACAGTAGCTTTGTTTGCTTTCGGATACTTATATTTCAAAATCGGTGAAAAGGGGTAATTTAAACCTAAAGATTGAGATATACTATGAAGTTGAGTCCACTTTTGTTTTAAACGAAATTCGATATCCTTTTCAACATTGTGCGTTGACGTATTAACGATTAATTGTCTAAACATTACAAAATTAAAGCGATGGCCCACAAACAATATCATACTCATTCGCAATAAGTTTATCGTCATTTGCGTATTCAACTGATAACCGAAAGCCAAATAAATTAAGTTGATGCAATTTATGCATTGCATTAGTTGCAGATTGTTCATCATAAAATGTTGCGAAACAAGAATATTTCTGAAATAAATCATAAAGATCAACAAAAAAACTGATTAAAAAACGGTTACCATTTTTCCATTGTCAGGAAAACATTGAACTTTTAAGGCACCAAAAGAGTGCAAAAACTGCTGCCTTTCATCTAGAGTCATTCGAGATGGAAAATGTTTTATAAAAAGTTTTTTGCTCATATTCTAAAAGCAAACATCGATAATCAACACAGCGCACCGCAACAGCTGTTGTGCGACGAGTTGCCAGGTTTGGCGCTTCAATCGGTGCGTGCTCTGTTCGTTGACTGTTGCACTTTGATTCGCACGTCACACGCTGTTTTAATTGTGTCGCCGCAATCTTTCCTTGTTTCGCATTTCAACAACTGTCGTTCAATTAGTTGTATGACATTATGTTACGAACAGGAACAAATCGCGTATTGTTTTCGGCTTACAAACATGTCAATGTGGAGATGAGCAATGCACGATTTTTCGCCGCAGCAGCAACAGCAACGCAACGACAATCGAAGTATCCAAAAAATATCGTTCTCATCGAAGGTGTTAGAACTCCCTTCTTGCAGTCGGGTACAGCTTTTAACGATTTGTTGGCCTACGAGCTACAGAAACACTCTATTTTGTAAGAAGCTATTCGACGCAAATTGCTTGAATTGGTTAATAATATATTAATTGTAGGAGTGTTATTAGAAGAACTGGTGTCCCGAAAGATAAAATTGAGTATGTTACTGTCGGTACCGTGATTCAAGAACCAAAAACGTCGAACATTGCGCGTGAAAGTCTGCTGACAGCCGGCTTGTCGGACAAGATTCCAGCACATACTGTTACTCAAGCATGCATCTCTTCAAATCAAGCTATTACTTCAGGTAACAACACACTATGATAAAATAAAGTATTCAACTAATGAGTGCTTGTAGCAATTGGTTTTATCAGTTCAGGAATGATAGATGTTGCAATTGCTGGTGGTGTTGAACTTCTCTCTGACGTACCAATTCGCCACAGTCGTAAAATGAGAAAACTTATGTTAGCTGCAAATAAAGCAAAGAAACCACAACAATACTTGGGGCTCCTAGCAAAGTTACGTCCATCTTTTTTGGTGCCTGAAGTAAGCTTTTAACAGTTGACGTTGTTGTAAAATAAATTATTTTCATTTAGTTACCCGCAATTTCCGAATTCTCGTCGAATGAAACAATGGGACATTCTGGAGACCGTTTGGCAGCAGCTTTCAAAGTGTCTCGTGAAGAACAGGATGAATATGCTCTCAGATCCCATACATTAGCGGATAAAGCACAAAAACAAGGATTACTTGAGGATGTCGAACCCATCACTGTTGGCAAACAAAGAGTCGACAAAGATAATGGAATTAGAGTTTCAACGTTAAAAGATATGGCGAAATTGAAGCCGGCGTTTATTCGTCCCCATGGCACAGTCACAGCAGCGAACGCTTCATTTCTTGTGAGTGAACGTGATTTAATTTTTGACTAAGGTTTTAATTATTTAGACTGACGGTGCTTCTGCTTGTCTTTTGATGACCGAAGAGAAAGCTAAAGAACTTGGATTGAAGCCTAAAGCCTATTTACGCGAATTTGTTTATGTTTCGCAAGACCCAAAGGACCAACTTCTTCTTGGGTAATTTGGCGTTGGTCTGTTAACATTAATTGACATTATTTTTTAGCCCCGCATACGCAACACCGACAGTGTTGGAAAAGGCAGGTCTTTCGATGAAGGATATCGACGTTTTTGAAATCCACGAAGCATTCGCGGGGCAGATTTTGGCGAATTTGAAGGCGATGGACTGCGACTGGTTCGCACAAAACTATATGAATCGACAAAGTAAAGTTGGTGCTCCAATAATGGAAAAACTGAACCTTTGGGGAGGTTCATTGTCTCTCGGACATCCTTTTGGAGCTACTGGTGTACGTTTGGTCACAACTGCAGCCAACAGGTTAATCAAAGAAGGAGGAAGATACGCGGTCGTAGCTGCTTGCGCAGCCGGAGGACATGTGAGTAAATAATGTGCCAAATATGTGCACTTTCAGGAAATCTGACATTTATGCAAATGCCAGAAATTGGTTACAAGTGCTATATTAATAAGTATATTTGAGGAAACTACAGGACTGATGTGCGCTGAGACTGCACCTCTAGTAGTATCAGTTTCTAACAGTATTATTTTTTAGGGCCACGCAATGATTGTTGAACGTTATGGTAAATAAAATTAATTCTCAACAACTCAATATTACAAAGATTTTTTTATTAAAATAACACAAACAAAACATGTCGCAATAAATTACGTATATTTTGATGACAATTCTCAACGATTAAACTTTATTTGAAGACTATTATAAACCTAGCAAATCAAGGAGAATATAGACAACCAGAAGAGTTATAGTAAACATCAATCCAGATCCAAGAAAACCAAGTGTCGCTAAAATCAGATTTTGCATGTTAAATTCTGAATCAAATTGAAGATTATATATTGTACCTTGTTTAGGAATGTGGTGGACAACAATGTGATTGTCAACAGAAATACTGATTAATGATGCATCCTTGTCACCAGTCAAGTTTTGTGTTTCTCTGCTTGATTTTAAGAATTCTACTCCAGTGATGAAAATATTGTGGGCTTTTGGCATTCGATATAACCTTTGTAAACTGTACGATATATACACATATATTGTACCAGAAAGTGTACCAACACCCAAAAATCTTCCGTCATCACTAGAGAATATTTAAAAATTAATATGCAAATGAAGTTTTATCAAACCTAATAGTCATTGCCGACAGTACTTCAGGGCCAACTGAGACAGTTTTTTCGATTATATATTTCTTCGTGTTCCATTTGCACAAATAGGATGGATTTGGAGGCTTTTGGCGTACAACTGGATTTAAAATGGTGAATATTCTGAGATTACTTGAGTCTCCTTCAACAATTCCATAACTACAAAAGTCATATTGATCATTTTGAAAAAATTACCGAAAACTTACCGAATGCTTCTAAAATTATATTTTATTGGTTTAACAGAGTTGCGTGATATCGGTAAAACGTATTCTAATTCACAGATTTTCGATCCAGTTTTTGCATTCCAAACGTAGCCGTGTCCATCACGTGAAACACTTAGTATCTAATGTTAAATCTAATGTAAAACAATATTATAGGCGATCAACGTACTGTGTTTCCTTCAGGATGTATGTCAATGTCATCAACTTCATCGGAATGTGCAGCTATATCTAATATTTTTTTGAATTCAGGGTATTTCCAACACCGTATATGTCCGTCAGCACCTCCAGTAACTAACATTTTACTTGCATTCGAAAATCTAATTACTTTTACGAATGGCTCTTCTCCTTCACGATTATTAAAATCTGATTGAATACTTCTCATTTTGTTTATAACAAAACCAATGTTTGGATATTCATCATCGCCAAGTCTACTTTGCGAGTCCAAATTCTTCTTTAACGGTCTATTCAAGACATTCACATCATTTTCCTTATCATCCTTCACACTAGAATTAGAACTGAGTCTTCTTCTTCTCAATCCTTCACCACCATCTTTAATATCTATAGAACCTGAACTTCGCCGACGTGATTCATTGTCAAAACCATTAACTGAATACTTCATTTTGTAAGCAATACACATCCCATCAATTCCACCAGCAGCTAAAACAAAATTATTGTCTTCATTGAAAACAGCCGAGCTCATTATAGCACGATTTCCTAAAAACAACATTAGAATAAAACATTTGCAACAAATAAACGAACCGGTATCAAAATGAGCGACTCTAACAGCTCTGCAAGCATCGATAGACTTTTCGTAAATTAATTCGTATATTTCTAAAGCATTGGATATTCCAGTCTTTGCCATTCCTCCTCCACCAGCAACAAGAATATGTCGCTCCCCAACGGCTTTTACTGTATACAACGGAAAATTGACCCGAGCCAACAAATGACTTTTATCGCGTTTTGCACTCATTTTCAAAGCTGTCACAGAATTCAAACAAACTCCACGTCGCTTTCAATTCGGGATCGTTCTTCAGTTGCGTTCACTCGCTTGAACAACACTGCTCAAATTCGATTAAATGGAGAATTGTACTAACACGTTCGCTGAAACGATTTGATAGACTTAAAAATATTACGCTTAATCAGTATTACAAATAATCAGTGATTAGCTATATTCATACTTATGCAAGCGAAACGTAGAAAATTAGCAAGTTGTAAATTTAAAACAGAACAATGAAAGCGCAGAGCAGTAAAAAGTTCAATAAGGGGGCAACATTTGCGGACATGAACGTTGTGTATTTATAGATGTGCCCGGAAACTGATCCTAAAAATTATGAAGTTTATTAGCACTATGCAGAACATAGATAAATAAATAAATAAAGTCAGATAAATAAATAAAAGATGAAAAGAATCGGAGTTACGGAAAACACCATTGACCTTACTATTGAAAAATTTTAGGATTAATTATAAAATTTTTGCATCACATGTCTATGCAGATAACAATTTGATTCAATCGTAACGTTGATGGAGTAACGTTGAACTCGTTATAGATGTTTTCCTTTAAAGAGGTTCATGCATATGTAAAGTAAAGTTTAAGTACAACTTTCATAAACAAAGAGAACTGAATGAAGGAAAACGTATTTCATACAGGGTACAGGGTATTTCAGTTTACTTTAGTCTTGCAAGTCGGGTTTCCGAAAAAAACCTGGCCCGAACCCGAAACGTTCGGGTTTTTTCGGGTTACCCGAAACATGTTCGGGCTACCCGAAACGCTTCGGGTTCGGGTTTTTTCCGGTTACCAGACTAGCAACACTAGTTTACTTATCCCAGTATTCTACTGTCGTTTGCTCAGCACGCGCTGCACCGAAAGTACCAATGGAATGAAAGCACGCGATTCCTGAAATTGTTACACTTTGGAACAGTAACAG
>NCKV01000724.1:0-14309 GCA_003675905.2 Leptotrombidium deliense
GACGTAATACCATAAAGTTGATTGAGTACGTAACTAACTTCCTGGGAACCGATCCATTGTGTGGATCCAACAAAGTTTGGCTGCTTGTCGCCGATGTCTACTAAGGCCTGCTGAATCTCTTTGTGTGTTGGAATCGGTTTTTCAGTGTATCCCTGATGTTTAAACCAGGAAACAATCGTCTGCAGCGATCTGTACGCACAGCCCCAACCATTGTCGTTGATCTTGTCTTGCATATAATGATGGTAAGTATACACTCCGTGAACAACACTAACAGCGCTGCATTTCATTCCTGTTGTTAGGCCGACGTGAGGATTACATAACTTATCGCCGATGAAATTAGGTTCACCAGGAAATTGGTACTTATTTAATTTACGGATATATGGTCTATTTTTCGGTAACAGCAGCAGATCGTGGAGTTCGGTTCTTCGTTTAATTAATTCGTCATCTGTTAAACCAATTGGATAAACTAACGACGAGAAATAAGAACATTGCGACTGTGGCCAAAAGGTGTAAGCCTTTGGAATGTGCAATTTCAAAGAATTCAAGTCGGCGAAGAATATGAAACAGTCACACATTTCACGGATTTGTCGCTGAACAGCAGTAACAAAAGTTTTGCGCATTGATCCACAATTTGTCAATTTATCAGTTAAAATGGCGACATCAATTGAAACGGCGAAAGTGACATCCTTTGCATTCGGTTCAATAGAAAGCGGTTCATCATCACTGGTTGGTACGTCTCCGCTGCCTTTGGAATTGATTTCAAGTGTAAAAACGAGTGGTAACTTAGCAGCAGCCTTTTGCTTTCTAAGTTTATCCTTCATTTTCCTCTTCAAATCGGCGGACGCATTTACTCCATCAATTTCCTTAATTTCGTCGTCTTCAACGAAAGAATACAAGTCGCCACAAATAACCGAATCTTTTGCTCCATTGCTGCTTAAAATGAATGCGGAGTCTTTCAATTTAAAGTTTGTTGATTTTATGGTGTCTTTGAGCGCATCGAAAGCTTTCTTCGCATTGTTTTCAAAGGCCTCTTTTTCACGGTTGAAATCGACGCATAATTGAATGTTGGCCATTACACGAGTAATTAGTGAGTCAATTAGCAGTTTTTCGTCATCAACGAATTCGGATAAACAATCACAAAAAGCCTTTGTTTTCAAATCTACAAATAATACTTTAAGAGATTTTTCGTCCTCAGCGACACTAATAACAACAGCAATTCCCGACTTTTTCGGTATTAAATTTGTTAAATTTTCGAGTATCTGTTCATTTGTTGCTTCTTTAATTAAACAATAAATTCCAACCGGAGTCGAGCCAAAAGGAGACACATTTTGTCTGACAACAGCAGATGTGCAATATGTGACATTTGCGTCTTTCGGAGAAATTAGGCCACAAATGAGACCAACTTTCGCATCACTTGGTAACTGATTTTCGTTTGTAACGAAATACAGTAATCGCTGATTAAAGGAAAGATAAAAAACTAAGTTTCGTCGAGTTTCCCATGAATTTCTTACCTTTTGAAGTGTTTCTAAGATTTTGAAGATTTTTGACGCCATTGATACGTGTGAAGTCGATGAGTAAACACGTGGCGGCGAGTTACTACGGTTGCTATGGTTACTACAACAACATCAATGAAAAGTTTTCAATGAAACTTTTCATTGAAAAGTATTTACAAGTGCACTGGTCAGCAAAACAATACGAAGCGAAACAGTTGAAAATTGATGGCAATCAGCGATTCGGCAATTTGAAGCGAAGGCAATCAAAGAACGAAAAAAGTGGATTCAATTTTTAAAATGTTCAATTCTTTTTTACTGTTATTCAGAGTTATTTTTAAAAGAACAGTTCAGTTGTTGTTTTTCACATTTTTTCACAATTAGTAAAGTTTCCAATAAATAAAAATTCGATTACAATAACAGTAAAAATTGTATGGGAAGTGTTGTGTTGTGTTTCGATGAGAACGACTTCTAAAACAGTTTTTAGCAATTTTTATAATTTACAAAAACAAACGCGGAACTAAATTTTTCGTTTCTGTTCAGTTGTTGATACAAATAAATAAATACATACGTTTTGTGTGTGTTTTGCCTCGAAGTTAAACTCGAGACGCAATTAATTAAATCGTTAATCCACTAATGGATGAGGTGTGGATCAGTAACTTAGTCTTTGGCCCTTTGGATCACGAAAATGTCAATCACTCTCCGCTGCCGCACAAACTTAATCGCGACGCGCAACAGTTGGTCTTAATGTAGTCGTGATTGCAGTAACGGTATCCGAACTTTTCTAAGAACTCACTGCAAGTCATCGAGACAGCCATTTTCTCGACAGCATCGACGCATTCCGTCGACGGTTGAGGCGATGAAATTGTTGGCAATGCGGACGACATGTCGTGTGCCGTCGTCGGACGTAATATTCCGCTTCGATTAATATTGCGCTGTCTGCCGACGTGCGATCTTCGAAAGTGCGACACTCCTGTGTCAGACCGCGCGATCGGCGCTCGACTTATCACTGTTTGAGTAACGTGCGTGTAATCGGGAATTATGTTCTCAAGCTCTGCAATGCACTTTCCGTTACGGCAAACCTGACACGCAATCAATCAAAAATCAGTGAAATGCAATTACGCTTGAGTAATTACCTGTCCGTCACCACATGGAGATCCTTCAGCCGCGGGACGATAGGAGACACAGTAACCCGACGCGCTGTCGAAGCAGAATAATTGCGCGCAGACACGAGCATCTTTCTGTAATCAAAGCAAATTAGAGAAACCGTTTATCGATGGCACACTTACGAAGCAAGCGTTCGTTCCTCGATCGCGTTTACACTGTTCGTCTAATGAAAGCATTGTACCAGGCAACACTCGTGGCAGTAATTGGTTTTCATGAGGATAATTGTAAAGACAAGTCGCTGTCTCTCCGCTGTTCGTAAC
Organism: Leptotrombidium deliense; assembly: GCA_003675905.2. Lineage (NCBI taxonomy): Eukaryota > Metazoa > Arthropoda > Arachnida > Trombidiformes > Trombiculidae > Leptotrombidium > Leptotrombidium deliense. The sequence goes on from NCKV01000724.1 coordinate 2,918, forward strand.
GCAAACACATCGTTTATGAGATTAACAAGTTTTCGGGTCACAACTCACTTTAAGAAATGCTTGAATTGCTCAACGCTGCAGGTCGACCACCGAAAACCGCGTTCGGTATGCCTCAAATCACTCATTATGAACCCGTCTTCCCATGGACAGCGAGTAGCTCCCGGACCCCCTAAGTAACTCGGTGGCGGAGATCCGTCGTGAACACAACCCAATCTGCACATTAAACCGTTATTTCATGTCACCATTTGTGTGTACATACAAGTGGCCGACTTCGTGAGCAGCAACGATAATTCCACTGAAACCACCGCTGTCTTCGATTATTGCAACTGAATTCACTTTTTCCAAACGTTTGTTTACTACACAAGCGCCGCCGACGTAAGCGAAACCAGCCGTTCCTCGATTGCACCGTCCATTTTCGTATCGTTTGCGGCACATATCAAGTTTGGTTATTACAACTGCTAAATCGTATGTAGGAAGTCTGTCTTCGCGATACAAATATTTTCCCATGTCTGTCAATGCTCCAGCAGCGTCAACGGCGTCTGCATTTGGACTTCGCAGTCGGTTACGTTCCAAATACGGTGTTGCGTCGCGATCCTGTAATCACAAGCGAACAATTAGTAAGTCGTTAGTTTTCAGGCAATGTTAAACTTACTTTTGCTACAATCATTCCAGCCAAACTGACGCGAATAGAAGGATTGGAAAGCAGTTTGTACCTCAAATCGACGCCGTTCCAAAAACTGATGAAATATCTTTTTACATCTCTGCTATTTGCGCCGTGCAAAAGAAACGAATCGTAATCGACAACAAGTAAAACTTCGGGCCAAATTTGATCCGGTGCTTGACGCTTATTTCTATTTAGTCGTTTCGCTGAGTTTTGCGTCCGATTGGTGCCTCGAGAAGCGAATCTCTTCGCATTACCGGCTTCTAATTCTAAATAATCCGAGCTGTGTTTGTCCGACGGCCTTTTCTTGTACACGATGTGTGCGTTCTTCAATTCAGACAAACTTTTATTCTTCCGCAACTTTTTTAATTTAGTTTTGGTGCTATTTAACTTCGTACCATTTTTCGGTTTCTTGCGAAACGATTTCTTAGACATTTCTATGCGTTCGTCGTCGTCCAGAAACAGCTCGTCGTCATCTCTATACCTTTCAGATCCAACACTCGTCGGCATTGGTTTTATGACTAAATCATTGCCGATTGTTCCGTCCATTTGTAAGTTACCCAACGGACTGTGATTTATTAATACTGCGGCCATTCGTGTCTCGTCGTGATATGTTTGTCCGATTTCTTCATTTTGCTTTTCCTTTCGAGACAATTATACACTGAATTAGCACAAGGACTTCGAGCAATCAATTCTCGCCTCAAACATGCATGCAACGGAATGCATTGTAATTCAATGCAGAATAACTGTCCCATTGCTAACATTGTACAACTGCAATGTATCAAATCATTGCTTGTGTGTGTGGCTAACTTTGCAACGTTTCATTCATTGTTATTGTTGCAAAAGGGTCTATTATTACGATAACTGCTTTTTTATACACAAACAAACGTTTTTATCGCAAAGAAACAATTTTTGAATGGAAATATCGTCAGATTTATGTACGGATTATTTATTGAACAGATACGTGTGAGGTTAATGCATTTAATGCATTGAACAGAAGTATAAGAAACAAGTAAACATTATGGCTTCGAAAACAAGGTCCGCTAACTGAGGTCACAACGATTGTTTTCTCGTATGTGCAAAAAAGTTACACAAAAAATATTTATAATCCACACGTTTTTACTGAAAATTTCGGTTTCGTGTCACGAACTGAGAAAACCATATAAATACATGTACTTGTACATGTATCGTTGATTATTATACTCTAAGTTAGATGTTTATATCAATGCACCTGTTTTGTGTTATGTAAAAGCTGTGAAACACTTTCAAACTTTCGATACTAAAGAATAAGCGAATATTAGACTGTTTAGTGAGTGTTGCGGCGAAAAGCGTGTCTTGAAAATATTCTTTAAATAAGCGAACATACTACAGTTAATAAACTTATTTCCACTCAAAAACACTTAAGTCAAGTGAAACTAGTGAAACTTTTAAAAAAAGTTTCTTCAAAAATTGTTTGCGTTTACAAAGTGAAGCAAAGCAAAAGTTGAGTGCAAGCGTTCGAATTAATATTTATAAATAAAATTGAAAGGATAAGGTTAAAGACTGTTTATATAAAATACTTTTTTGTGGGTCACATTTGTTGTTGCATTTCATTTCGTTGGACACAAGAATATCACAAGTTAAAAGCTTACCTTGTTCGTCGCCTCTTCGACGTATTTCAATTTCCCATTTCCGGTCGTTTCTGCCATGTACAACTTCAAATTTTGCAAGCGATCATTGAATTCTTTGTTCGGCTTCAAATTGAGCCTAATTTGTTCTCCAAAAGCAGTTAAGTGCACTTGTTTCGTATTCTGTTCACTTTCGACCGCCGAACGCTTATTCAAAACGCGAACGTCGATCAATTGATACTCAGGCACTGGCAGAGAGCAAGAACAATCATTATTTAGATGAGTGTTATTTAGATTTAGATTATCTTTTCAATTAATTGCATTTATGCATATTTCGCATGAAACGGATTCGAGCACTTCTTACACATCGATTTAGTTATGCATATAATTTGAATCGCTTTGTTTTGTGCGAATTGTTGTTTTGTGATTAAAAACGAGTTCACCAGCGAACAGCAAGTTTTGGATCGAATCAACAAGTGGCAGTTACATTGAGTCTAAATTAACGTCGACGATTATACAATCGACGTGTATATATATTGTGTTGCATTCATAGAAGCGATAGAAAATGCAGGCAATTTAAGGCTGCCGATTGTTTTGCGTCGCTCTTTTTTCTTGTTTTTTCGTTTCACAAAAAGATTATAAAAAAGTAGACTAATTCACAAATTAAACGAAGCAAAGCAGCGAACGAACCGACTTCACTTTGGATACAATATTCTTCAATATTCATTTTGCGAAAAGTCACGCTTTAAGTCCACTGACCTAATCACTGTTCCATAAACACCCGTTTTTTTGTTTTTCGCATCTATCGCTTTCCAATTGAGAAACAACAAACAACAACGAACTGTCGTTTCCTTCTCTCACACATGATAATTAAGCACCAATTTTTCTTCTATTTTGCATTTCTTTTTTGCATTCGATCGCGAAATGCGGAATTAAAAGCACCTCGATTCGCATCGGCCGCAATTTAGCCGCAAGAATCGCTGGCACACTCGTGTTCAGCCTCGCAGTCCATTGCGGTAGCTACAACGCGCCCTTCTCACTTATATTCTACTCGAAAATTGAGATCTGCTCGCTTTTCGTTGCCAATTCGCAAAGCAATTCATTATTCGCTTTACTTTTCATTTCACTATTAAATTATGCATCCAATTGCTTGCTGTGAATTGCATTTGCGGTGAATATTTTTGCAGTCGAGACCTAAATCGCATTTCGAGACTAACTTTGAAATATTTGTTGCTCGCAAGCAACTATGTTTTACCCAATTTTGCGATCGCATTTAACATTCTTAACAATTTCATAAATTAAATACACAATATTTATGTGCTTTGTTTACAAATAAATTATACAGACGAAAGCTTTGAGAATGAAAGTTTTTTGTTAAACGCAAGCAATTGGTGATCAATCAAAAGACATTTTTAGACAAATAATGACAATGCAAAGCGAGTTACTTGCTCGACTCAAGTTCTAAAAATAATTGTAATTTATTTGCCGATACGTGAGTTACTGCATACTTGTAGTTGGGATGGTTGCGATTCGCGATTTGCTTGATTGCTGTTCAATACAAAACAGCGAATATCGAAGCAAATGACGTTACGTTTAAGCAATTGTAACTCTGCATACAGCATACAAAACTTGTAAATATAAATCGTTTTCAGCCTAAGGCTCTATGTCACTGAACTAACAGCAAAAATACTCTTCCGTCTTTAAATTGTGTTAAACAATTTGATAGAAACAGAAATTGAATGTTATCGGTGTTCGCTTACCTTCTCTGTGGTTTTCGACTTGAAAAACAGAAAGGAGATCTCTTTTATGCATATGTTTATGAATCTAAAGATGTTTACAGCATTCAGTGTGAAACATTGCCAAACTGTTGCACAACTCACCTCATGTTCGGCTTTTGAACTAAGAAAAGTCGAATTCGCTGATGTCGCAGTAAAAATGTGAACGACTAGTAAAATTGACGAAAGTTTGAAGCAATTCGAGGCGCGAAACAATGTCCGACGTGCTCCGAATAGTGAAGCGTAACATTTTGTTAAGGCTGTGTAGAACAAGTACATGGCACCGCCGTTGGCTCGTATCCTGAGATTTGGTGTCCAACTGTTGTTTAATTAGAGGCGCTCCTGAAATGCTAACAGACGATTACACACGTTATACGCGTACACACAGCGACGTGTTTGTTGGCAGCTGAACAGTGGACATGGCGTACTGATCGACGAATACTCGTACACAGTAACTGTTCGCACTGTTCGCAATACATTCGGCAGTTCACTGCAACTCGAACGCGTTCACCATTCAAAATCAAAGTGAAAGTGAAACAAGCAAACTCAAACAGACAGTCATTGTTGTTGTTGCAAGTGTGTGTGTGTTGCGGCAATCGGTGAGCGAACACAGCGACTGTCCGCAGCACAGCAAAGTAACGGCAGCAGTTTTGCGAAAGACAAAACGTCGAACGAAAAGGAGTGGATTACAACTAAATTTAACTTTTTTTCTCACGCAACGTTAGCAATGGCAGTACCAGAGTGTGAGTGCGTTCACAACACTGCCACTCGGCAAGTGTTGCCTGTCCCAGTTTCGTACCCGTTCGGCGTTCGGGGAAAGGAACTCTGCTCACTACTCGGCAACCAGCAAACGGCTCAAGCGCTAAATTCGTGTTATATAGGGCATAAACATTATAAGACCTTGCTGAGTGTTGCATTACAGCTTTTCGCCGCTTTTGGCCCTAATTAATTGCAGTGATTGTAGTGCTGCAACTAAACTTCGCTGCAATTTACTTTCTCTCGCATTTTAGTCGCCGTTCGCGTTTCGCTAGCAGTCAGCAAACATTTACCGTCTCCGCTAAGCAAACACGCTTGCAATCGCCGTCCAACGCAACAGTAGAACGCGAACAATGCTCGTTATTAGCACACTTTTCTCGACAATTAACAAAGAACAATGACCACGTTTTATTAACGTTTAATTGCTCAGAACGCTTTTTTATTTAAACTGATATTGTCAACACTTAATAAACTGCTCACTTTTGAAGGCAATCGAGGCACACAAATTGCACGCGAAACGGCACGAGTTGGTGTTCGCAGTCGAAACGCAACACTGACGAATTTAAATGAAACGATGATTTGCAGCGATCGAAGCGATCACCTTTTATAGCCTTTATATATCTCGATGGACAGTGATTTCAGTGATTGCCAGTAAATCTAATTCCCACCTTTACAGTTGAACGTCAATTGCTTTCACTTTCGGCGGCAAAGACCGCCTCATAATTCACGATTACTGCCTCTCTTCGGCCTTCGAGCGGTTCGACGAAAATGTCGAACACAAATTTGCAAATAACCACTGTCAATCAAACTGTCTGTGTACGTAGGTAACAAATGTTTTCGTCGATGCATTCACGTTCTCATCCATGTTTATTGAATGCGCGCAAAAAAGTTATTTTTTCCGAATGCGAATACATTAAAAATTGTTAAAATGCGAATTGTTATCAAAAAAGAACGAAAAACAGATAAATTAACTGATCATGATATTCACAGAAAAAGGCAGCTTTTTGAATTGATTATTTAATATTATTACCTTTAAATTGCGTTTCACTTTTGCGAAGCACTGTTTACACACTTTTTCTTCGAAAGTCACTAAATCAAATGCACTGTTTTCAAATGTACTGAATTTATTAGAACCGTTCTTTTTAACTTATTACGACATGTTTTTAGAAAGTTAATATAATCAATGTAGTGTCGCTAGAAAGCGAAGTACATGTATGACGACATATTGAAGCATATATCAGAACCGACTAACTCTGGATTTTTCCATTCTGGTGCGATTCGGTTTAAAACTACACATGTCGTAATAAGCGAGGAAGTACGGTACGTAAACGAAATGTTTACCCAAACAAACACAACACATTGAACAAGGTAAACGTAAAGCGAACGATTATTACTTTTGAGGTTAAATCATTTGAATTTTTGTCATTTCCCGTACTTTGTCCTTTTTCAAAAAAGTGATTTACTAAAACTGTGAAACTGTGAGTGAAAATTAAACGTGAACATATTTCTCAACATTTCTCCCACAAAAAAATAATAATAATAAGTTTATAATAATAAAGTAAATTTTTTAATTGCATTTAATTGGAAACAAGAAAAAACGATTTCAAGTCGCGACAAAATGAACGACAAATCGTTTTCATGTTTTGATTACAATGAAAAGCAATTATTAAAAAAGTAAAATAAAATAAAAGAAAGTACAAAAATTGTGTTCATAAAATTTTCCAGGAAATATTCAATTCGTATCGAATGTGTTTCATTCGCAACTTTGGGTTTATCAAGCAAATGTAATTCGGGTATTTTTAAAGTGAAACAATAACAATAATGAAGCAAAAAACAATGAATTGAATGAAGTGTTCTGAAGTCGCTTTCAAGCGTTCACAATTAGTAACAATTGTTTACTTGTCTTCTGTATCACAAACTGTATTCAATTGCATCGCTTTCCACGTTTCTTTTGTCACAATTCTTTGCAAAAGCGAAAACGATGAGAAAAGAGTTACAAAATGTCTTTACACCGATTTCTCCAAATGTTGAGTAACAACAACACTAATTTTCAATTGTTTACAAATTGAATTGAAAAATAAAGAAGAAACAAAGAAAGCTTCTCTACCTTCAGCAATGTTTCAGAACTTTACTTTACTTTCAACGTGAGATTTGTAAAAATCAAGGATTAATTAGAGATGCGTTTGATGCACTGTTTTTGTGGTAACTTTTTCTCGATTCATATGATGGCGAAGAAATAAAATATTTTCTGACAAACAAATAAAAATGTAATGTCCTTCATTGCAAAGCGATGCGAATAAATAATTGAGATGTTTTTTGTGTTTATTAAATATTGTTTAAAGCAGTCGGCAAACGTTTGTATTTTCATGTTTGCAAAAATGAGCAATTGCAATACTACAAGGTGAACATTTGTTGGTCGCTGAAAATTTTCATAAAAGTGTATAAAAATGATGTAAACGTTTGAGAATAAAGTAAATGTTTCGCTTGAATAGCGTTTTCGCATTATTTTTCCGTCAACACACAAATGCGATGAATGAGAATGCAGAGAAAACATCATTTTTAATAATAATACTCATTCTTGTTGTAGTTGAAGAACACACGATTACATTGCAAGCAATAATACACATCAGAAATGAATATTGAATTGTTGTGTGTTGAAAATGTTTGCAATGGAAACAGAGTTGAAAAACAATAATTATTAAGCTGCGATGAAGGCTCAATTTTGCGGCAGAAGGTTAACGACAGACTTTTTACGTGTTCACTTTTCTTTGCCAAATTAAGCATTCAAACTAACGAAAAATGAATTTTGAAAATGAAAAGAAAAGAAAAGAAAATTAGAAAAGCATTGACAACTTCACTTCTTTTTTATTCGATTGTTTAATACGATTACTTTGAGTACTTTTTAATTTGCATTGTTTTCGCGAAAACGGAAGCGAAAGAAAAGTGACTTTCTTAAACTTGAATACAATTAATTTGCACCCACAAAGAAATGTAAACATTTACAGCAAAAAATGAAAATTTTCAAAATGATTACAGTGTCATTGATGAAGACACTTTAATCGCACTTCATTCATAATGATTATTGCTTAAATACTGTATTCTTAAAACAGAAGCTCGCATTTAGCACACAAGTAACCTTAATTTTGCAATGTGAATATTTTGAAAGACAAGAGTTAAGTTAAGAACAGTTTTTAAGTGTTTTCTTTTTTCAAGTGTTATTGAACTTCGAAAAGCGCTGCGAAATTGAAGCACACATTTATGTGCTCAAAGGATAATAAACCTTCTTGATTCGCGTTTCAATTAATCAATGTTTGGGCTTCAATTAGCTTCGCAGTGAAATGTTATTAAACAGGTATCCAAATTATAGAGGCCTATATAAAAATGAGTGTATATATATATTGCGGTGTAATTTATTATTCGTACGTTCACTTTTCAATCAAAATTCGGCGTAAAAATTACAAATATACACCTCAATTATACCTCTATTTATCGTCACCAATTATTTTTTATGTTTCATTGAAAAATTGAATTACAGTAGCAAAATGGCAGCAAATTAGTAGTGAGAAAAAATAGAAAATTACTAACAAATTGTAATGCCAAAATTTTCAAGCCATTTGCTTGTTGTTATGATCATAATTTCGGTTGCAAATGGATGCAAGAAAATAATACATAAACACACATACATGTACATGTACTATTAAACACACGTACGTGCATAGCACATAATTTTTGCTTCTTCTTCTTCTTCTTCATTGCGGTGATTGTAAACAAGTGATCCAATTTAGTAACGAATACTTGCAATCCAGTATTTTTCGATTATACATTATTAATAAATACGTGTGTGTTTGTATATGTGTAATGTGTGTGTGTGATATAAGTTTTTGTGGTATTAACGAGTTACCCTTTGGCGACAATATCACCATTCAAGAGTGACTTGTTTTTTGCTTAAAGTGAAACGAAAGCGCAACATGTTCGATATCATCTCCGCTGTGTTTTCAATTATTTTTTACTGCAAAAAACAACGAAAATTACCTGAAAAAGCGGTGATAAATGAGTACAAATGTGACATGAACTTTTTCGCGTTTTCTTCATTCGCTTTTGCGAATAATAATTAAAAATTGATCATTTATAATAGAATAGAATAACAATATGCATCGTGGTGCAATAACGCTGACTGCACCGATCTTAATTGCGATGCATTTAATGGCCACGAGTTATGCGTTCGTTTTTGTTCTAAAATGTAATTTCAAGGTTTGTTTTCGATGTCGACCTCGTAAGAAACAATTTTCGCTTTACAAGCAACGGTTATTTGTGAAGCAATTGAAGCAATACACACACATACACACAAACATACTAGTTTAAACTTTTCTCGGACCGTTTAATGTAACTGCGTCATTCAACAAACATTTCCCTCTTTTATTCTTTTTATTAATTGCAAAAGTGATTAAAAATTAAGAGCATAAACATTAAAAGATACGCATTTTCTTACAGTTATTTAATATTTGTTTGATATGGCGTATTAGTAGTTTTTCTCCTCTTAATTCGCATTCTCACGAGTCGACATCGAGTCGCTGTACGACTTACGTAAACGACGGGAATTCTCCCAAACTTCTTGATTGCGTTTTAGCGGTTGTTCAAAAATGCTAATCTCATGTGATGACGTATAAAAAAAGATACAAAATAATAAAATACAACATTTATAAACAAAAATATTATTTGTGACGTGTTAAACTTGAACAAGATTTTCCCAAAATCGCAAATTAATACAAAAAAATTACAATTTATATTTTATTGCAGTTTTTGTTTTCACACAATTTTCAGTGAAACATGAAATCGATGTAAAGCGAAACAAAAGCTCTGGTTCATAAAAATTTCGTCGTCGCACAGGCGACATTCATTTCGTGATAAAGGGCTTTGCAACACTTGTATAAAATCAATGCAACATAACAATGCATCACATTCCATTCCCACGAAAAGAAAAGTTAACAAATATTTGATCGAAAGCAATTCGGGAGCGATTGCAAAATGAGCTCGCATTGAATGTAATGGCGAACAATTACATAAAACAAAAATCGTTGTTTTGTTCATTAATTAAAGGCAAAAATTTGACTGACAAAACTTTATTTTATACAATGAATGATTTATAATTACACATGCAAATGTTCACTGATTTCGTAATTGTTGTTGAAATAAATTTAGTTCGTTGAAAATGTTTTTTACTTGAAACGCAACATTAATTAAAATGATTGCACGAAATGAACGTTTCTCAGTTTTGTTTAGATATGTAGATTATTGTTAGATTACAAGTTTAAATAATTGTTCAATTGAATTCGAATTCGACCAAACCTTGGTAAACAGTGTACACTCCTACTCTTGTCTTCTATTCTGCTCTTGTTTTTAAACTTATTTTCGATCCAAATTATAGTCTTTAAAGTGAGCACAGCGAATGCACTCATACATGCATTGTACAATGTACTTGTACACTTTTTGATCTTGTTTATTTCGATTTATTCATTCCTGCGTTTTAAGACAAAATCTTCAGTTTCAAGCGAACAGCACAAACAAACACAAACAACATCGCTAATCATGATTAAATGCACTTTTAACGAGAAAAATTCAGTGAAATTTAAATTTTCGGCGATTTTCGATCAGATTAATAATTAACTTCATTTCATATCAAATGTATCAAAAAAGAAATTTTGCTCAAGCAAAAACATTTTGATACAGAATTCGTTGATCGAAACTGATCTGTTCTCACAAGAACTTCTTGTTACAACATTATAACACTTCGCTCAACTGCAGAAAATTACAAAAGCAAATACATAATGATTTAATAACTCATTTCAGTTGATTCGCACGAAATGAAAATTTGGTTTCTTTAAAAAGGCGAGAAAGAAGTTTGAAAACTGATTTGTTTCACTCGCTTTTTTTAATTACAAGTTTTGCGCGAAAAATGTTCACAAACAAACAAACAACAACAACAAAAATAACAGACATATTAAAAAACGAAACGAAAAGCGTTTAAAAATTATTTTTATACAATCAATTTATGAACGAAACGATTCAGTTAAAAACTTAACGTAACTTTGTAAAACTTTCCGCAATTGTTTATTACTTTATTACTTTCTCATATTTAAATAGAATACGTACTTACTTAGAATTAAATTACTGACAACACGAAAGATGAACGACTTTCGCAGTGAGAACGATTATTGCGCAATTTTATATTTGTGAATATTTAATTTGAAAAAATCGATTAAATAATGCACTCGTAACTGTTATTTAATGAATCCACAATTGAAAGCTAATTTTGACGAATTATTATTGTATTTGCACTTCGAGTTTTGGGTGAGGCGAACAATTTTTACGTTACTTTGTTAATCCAAGGATTATTATTACAATTTTATTCTTAATTCGTTTCGAATTGCAAAAAATATATGCAAAATAATTCAAAAATGAATTGCAATAAATGGCATACATTATAAAGGAGCGAAGAAACAAAAAAAGTTGAAATTGAAATTCGTTTGCTTACCTTTACCTGTGCAATGTTATGAACGCCTTAACTTTACTTAACTTAACGAAGTGAAAGACAA
>NCKV01000725.1:0-14314 GCA_003675905.2 Leptotrombidium deliense
TGTATTGTGTGTGTATGCTAAGTATGCAAGCGAATTAATACGAAAACGAATTAAATGTTATTACAATATATATTTACATTTATTTTCTGTATTCTCAAAAAGAGGCAAAAATAACCAAAAAGGGAGGAAATCCTTTCAGGGAAAATGAAGAACAACTTTACACTCCTTTACATCAAATATGCGTCAAAATGTTATTTTAGATGTAATTAATTAATAACTCATTTTGTTTTCAGACTTTCAATTCAAATTTCATACAAACAATGCATTAATGTTTTGTTTCTCAAATACGAAATATCGGAAACACAAATAATTTTTGAAATTTTTGGTCGCCGAACAAAAAACTATACATACTCAATTATAATGCAGAGTTCATTTTTGCTTTTGGTTTGTTTCTCTCAATAATGTCTAATAATCACACACTAAATCACGTTTTTCTTTGTGTTTTGAGATTTATACTCGAAATCATTGGTTTTGTTACTGTATTTGTCTGTTCGCAAAAAAATTCAACACCCGTACAACAAGGAGACATGTAATGCGCAATTCTTTTCTGGTGTGAAATGATTCTAAATGGTTAATGAAACGGTTAAACAACGTCTTCTTCTTTCGTTTTCACACTTGTGTTTGTTTCGTTAATTACAATTCTATGAAACACTAGTAATCCATGATTTACGGTAATTAGTTTCGTTATCTTCCAATTAATCACATATATGGTTACGACGAAAACGAATCACGCCTATTAACTTGTGAACTGTGTTTACGAAGTTTGCGGATCAACTCATTTTCGACTCGAGACCCGCTTTCACAACCGGCAATGAGACCGGCGTCGGTGCTAACGTTCTGAGTACCGGTAAAGGTGTCTGTGTTGTGTTCATCTGCAACAGTGATGGCAACGACGGGTTCGTCAGCTTACGATTCACGAGATTAGTGTTGGAGGGAAACGTTGCCTGATTGATGTAATCATCGTGCGATGTCAATAAAAGTCCGCCGACGGACGTCTGCGATGACAGTTGTGACTGCGACAATTCGTGGGTATACACAGCGGCTGAGGGCGGATTATATTGAGCAGCATACGGAGGTGGTGACGGTAGTGTTATGTTGTGCATCGTGGTTGATGTCGGTGATGTAACGACTGTCCTCGAGATTGATGGAGTGTTGTACATGGTATTCTGGTGCAATTGCGTCACTGAAGTTACATTGTTTACCGGTGGTGTTAATGGAGCCATTGTATCATTTGTCAACGATGCCAAAGCTGACTTCAATGTTGGAGAAGACGTTAGAGTACCAGATGCAAGCGCACCGTCAATTAAACCATTCAATTGCTGTTGTTGCTCGGTGGTCAACGATCCGAGGATGTTACTCGCCAGTCCAAGGATGTCAGTCTCAGTCATATTTAATGGAGTCGTTGCGCCTGGTCGTGAATGAAACTGATGACTTTGACCATTAACAGGATGTGAGTAAAACGAGGAGTCATTGAATGTATTCGTTGGATTCGCACCACTGACCGCAGCCGCAGCGTAAACCAAATTATTTACATCTTTGCTTACTGCAGCCAATGCTTGTTCAAGAGCTTCAGCTTCTTCTTTACTTGGTATGTCCCCGTTTTTGAGATTGTCCATAAAAAGATCATTAAATGCATCGTCAGGAATCAGGTCCGTATCAAATCCTTGTCCCGGATCGATGCCTACTTCAGGCGCAGAACCCAAAGTAGGTAAATCAGCGACCAAAGAGGCAACCAAAGCTTCGTCTCCAGGAGCAATTGGAACTCCTACGTCAAGCGATGGAGGAATATCAATTCGACTATTGTTTGTTCTCCTCTCAGTCGATGCATTCACAGGTGGAGTCGTAAATGCTGCCGAAGACATCGGAATGATGGGTAAACTTGAATACACACCGCAATCAGATGCCGACCGTGATTTCAGTGATGAAGGAATGCCTGATGTCGATGTAAATGTTGTGTTTGGTGCTGACGGTAATGAAGATGTATTTATTAAATTAAACTTTACGGATGATAATTCGACTTTTCCAGCATCACAGGAATCACTCGCAAACGATTTCTCAGAGGAATCGTGCGACGACAGAAAGCTTGTTGACGAACTGTCTAACGAACAGTTTAAAAGTTTTCCGCCGCTATTAGCTCTTCGTTTTTTCTTAGCAGTTGTTCTTTGTGTTTTCGACGCAGTTGTTAGTTTTGGTTTCTTTCTGCCCTTCTGGGCAATAGGTAAAATGCACTCAACAGCACGACCAGTGGCTACTATTTGACCATCTGTAGCGTCCACAGATTGCAACTTCTCCTCACGCAATTTTTTATGTAAATCGCACAAAGGCTCTTCTCTTTCGATGTCAAACGTTGCATTCGGACATTGATTTAACGTCTGTGAGCACTTCGCAGTGCATCTTTCAAATAGTCGTTGCTGTTCGTTATATAAAATATGCTCTCGACAATGTCTTGTAAATGGAAGCGATGGTTTTGAACACAACTTCTCATTAATCGCGAAGCAACACAATCCTCGTCGCAACACGTCACTGGTTTCTGGCGATTTAGACGTTATTCTGGTCTCTTTATTATGCAGTAAGGTCTCGAGAAAACTTTTGCTGCTCGTTTCACGATTCACGTATCGTTTCAAATCATTCTTAATCTTCTTGCATTCGTCGATGACTTCTTGTTCCCTTAACTTCACAAGATTACTTAACAACCACTTTTGTGAGATCAGTTGATTGCGAAGTTCTCTCACTTCGACGTCATCGCATTCACGCGAAGTGATTCTTGTAGACATTGTGACCGTAGGATACGTGTTCGCGTTGTGATCGTCGCACCAGTTTTCTTCTTCTTCAGACGACGAGGACGAATAGACGTTGTAATCAAACAATTCGTCATTTTTACATCGCGTTGAGTGACGCGAATTCGCGTAAACAATCGATGCTGTTCTATTGCAATTAAGCGATGCGTTCACATTAGCTTTTCGCTTTTTAGTTGTCACTTTGCGGTTAACAGTTCGATTATTCTTCGTTTTTTCCTTGCTGCTGGCTTTTATCGCGTCTTTCGAGTCGATCGTAGTGAACGCATTCGAAGCGCAACTGTTTGTATTCAAGCTGGTGATCGAAATCGTTATCGTATTGTCGCTCTTTTTCCTGTTCACCGCAGAAGATGCGATCGTTGCACTCCTTCCGTTCAATGGCGACCCGTTTTTAAGTTTAGTCAAGTCGAATTCGCCCGCAATTAATGATTTTATTTGAATTTGAATCGGTGAATGCGAAAATGCGGACATTTTTGTTTGTCGCGACGCGCCGCCGCCGATTTTCGGCTTGCAAACGGCTTTCGAAGCCGCCGATTTATTGGGTCCTAAGCGGCGCGCAATGATGATCTCAGGTTGCACAAATTTTCATGTTCTACATTTCTTTTTTCCTAGTTGTAAACTGCAAAATAAAAGCTTTTTATTCACTTCACATAAAATCACTCTATTCATTTTTCATTCGTTCATTTTGAGATTCAAAATAACATATAAACAGTTTAAACACTTTTTTCTTTTCTCACTTTACATTTAAAAACTTTACTTACCTTTAAGTTTCACTTAAATTACTACTCTCGTTGTAACACGCATTGAAGGTTTTCAAACGATTAAAACGATTGCAGTTTAAATGATGTCAGTTCTTGTTCAGATGTGATTCTGTTTATAAAAGTTATGCAAGGCGAACTTCATTTCACGTTTATTAATAAAAATGTAAATAACTCTTTCACGTGATAACATGTTATAACAAGCACTCAATAACGTCGAGTGTTGTTTAGTGTGTGTGTGTATTTTGACTGCATTGAAGGTTAAATTAAATAACTTAATTTCAGTTAAACATTTGTACAGCGATGTTATTAAATTGAGTAAATTAATTTTTGAGCAACAATTGTTGCTTTATTTTTGTGTTATGAATTTTTTATGAATAAAACTAATTGAGAATGCAGTTCACATTCAGACAGTGTGAATTAAATTTACTTAACGTTCGTTATGTAAACTTAGTCCCTAAAACATGTGAAAGTTCTCAAGTTCGGAATTGTGCAATGTTTTCTAAGTAAGTTTGAAATAAGTTGTATTTATTTTAGTAATACATTTTTTGACAGTTTGTCGACTGATTTGAAGCATAAGCAATATTTCAACAAAATCCTTACGAATTGGGAGCCACAAAAAGATGTTTGGGCAATTAGATTCGGAACGATTCCATTGATTTTCGTTGCTTCTTATTCTGGTTATTGGGCTACAAGACATTTAAGACTAATTATTAAAATGGGAGATGTGATGAGATTAGCCAGTTATGCACCTGCATGCTATATCGGAAGTTTTGCTTCTTTGGCTCATATTGGTTTTGTTCAATTACCAATGATCTCTGGTCGCGTCCAGTGTCCACTTTGCTTAAATACTCGTTCTGCATTGGTTCAGGCAACCTTTGGCGCTTTAATACCGACTGCTGTCGCTTCCACGGCAGTTGCCTATTTTGCTCATGCTACTAATTCTTATGCATTTGGTGCTAAAATGTTCACTGATTGGAATTCAACAAAAATTACGTATAAGAGAATAGTAGAATTGTTTAAAGTGAGACAAGGCGATCGAAGATTAGCGATTTTATTGGTAGTAAACTTTGCACTAGGCTATTTTCTTGCTTATGAAGAACAGCGTAGTCTTTGTAAAATTGGTGCTAAATTAGAAGAACAAGGACAACGTTTCATCGTAACTCCTGATGTCTGGGATCCAATGGAAGTGATTAAGAAATTATAGAATTATATTTCCTATTTAACAGAATTGTTAGTAGTATGTTTCTCTTTCAATCCATCCGCCTGGAGTCAGTCGCAATAAATATCGACGAATTTCGTCCCAAACGAAGAGAACCAACAAATACGGGATTCCCAAAGCCCACCATAACAACCTTTAAACATTAAACATTGAGTTGCATTTCTAATTACATTTCGAGTGATACTTTAGCGGTTTAACGTTGAGTGTTTTATCAACTCCGGGAGTGTAAACCACAAAAAGTGCGAATACTATTTGAAGAGCAATTGCTGCCGTTAGAACATGGTTTCTGTAAAAGGATAAGTTAAACTATGTGGTAAAGTGATTGTGAAATACTTCATTCCTTGTTGAAATACTGACAAACGTCTCGTTTTACTACCAATCAATGCGCTTATTTTACCCAATACAACAGCCACAAAAAATGCTGCGTGCACTGTGTACTCAAGTTGTTTTCTTTGATGGTATGTCTTGCGTGATTATTGTTTATATTAGTACTATTAGTTAATATTTGTTGTAATTCTTACCCACTCTTGTCCGTAAGAATCTTTGAGGTCATTTATGCTTTTCGAATCCCAGTCATGACGGATTCCAATTAAGTGAAGAGGAAAGAATCCGTTTTCAGCCATAACAACGAAATATGCAAAGAAACCTGAGAAGACTTGAAACGCTCCGTATTGTCCGTAAGAAACTGATATTAATCTGTTATTGAAGTGCATTCATTGTTTCTGTAATCAAAGAAAGATTACTCTCACCTTTCAGTTACGAGTTTGTCTTTCTTCGGATTTCGAGGTTTTCTTTTCATAATATCGCTTTCTGCGTGTTCGTAAGCTAACGAAATTGCAGGAATCATATCAGTACCAAAATCGATACAAAGAATGGTCATTGCTTCGAGTGCCAAAGGAATTCCGACTGTGACGAACAGGAAGAATGGTGTCATTTCGGGTAATTTACTCGACAGTGTGTAACAGATTGACTTCTTCAAGTTATCGAAAATAACTCTTCCTTCCTCAACTCCGGTGACAATTGACGAGAAATTGTCATCCAAAAGAATCATATCAGCAGCTTGTTTGGACACATCGCTTCCAGTAATTCCCATTGCGATACCGATATTTGCCTTTTTCAACGCAGGCGAATCATTAACACCGTCACCAGTGACAGCAACAACGTCACCTCGTCGCTGGCATCCTTCGACGATAACTAATTTCTGTTGCGGCGAAGTTCTTGCGAAAACAATTTCGTCATGATGTAATAAAAAGTCGTCTAATTGTTTGGCTGTCATTTCCTTAAGTTGAGTCCCATGAATTACAGCCGCTTTCACTTGACTAATAAGTGGAGATTAATACAAGCAAAATGACTGCAGTTCACTTACTTCGGATCAACTTTATTAACATCGATGTTCAAGCGTTGTGCAATCTCTTCTTTGGTTTCATTCAACTCGGTTATAATTCCAACAGCTCTCGCGATCGCTTTCGCAGTGATGGGGTGATCGCCGGTCACCATAATAACCTTAATGCCAGCCTGTCTGCATTTCTCAACCGCGTCGGGAACTGTTGGACGTGGAGGATCGATCATTGATACCAAACCTAAGAATCTCATTCTAGACGTCGGATAATTTTGCGTTTCACTGTCGAAAGGATAATCTTGAGGGAATTTACTGTAAGGCAATACTTTATCGCAAAGGCCAATCACTCTTTCCCCTTGATCCCCGAGTTCCATGTAAGCCCGCATAAAATTAGTTTTGTGTTCGTTGTTCAACGCTAACTCTTCTCCGTTCACAAATATAGTTGAGCAGATGTCGATTATTTTCTCCGGTGCTCCTTTCATACACAGAATATGACAATCTTCTTGTTTCGCATTATGTATAGTTAAATGATATTTGTTCGTCGAATTGAACGGCACTTCGAAAACTTTCGGAAGTGTAGTTCTATATTCTTTTACTCCAGATGTCAAAATTTCCATCGAACGTAGTATCGCAATTTCACTCGCGTCGCCCATCGCTTGTCTGTAAAAATTACATTAAAGTCAGCAATCAATTTTGGTGAATAATATTGTCAATTTCAGTCAAAACCTGTTATATTGCATAAATAATTATGTATTCAGTGAAATTATTATAAATAAATAACCTTTTTAAAGGAGGTTGTTTTTCGTTGCCAGGAATGAATTCAGCGCGACTGCATAGCGAACAAACGCGAATTACTGCTTTCCAAACGGGCGAAGAAACGTCTGCTTTTCTACCTGCAATTTGAAGTGGATAACATATTTAAACAAACATACACACTTATACAAACCATCGTGTCTAATTAGTGTATCTGCGTCTGTAATATTGTTATTTAACCAGAAATGCGAAACAGTCATTTTATTTTGTGTTAAAGTGCCAGTTTTGTCTGTGCAAATAGTCGAAGTGGAGCCTAAAGTTTCAACGGCTTGTAAATTCTTCACTAAACAATTTCTTGCTGCCATTCGTTTTGCAATCAAAGTCAAACAAACAGTGACTGTTGGTAAAAGTGCTTCCGGTACATTTGCGACGATCAAACTCATACAAAATACAACTGAACTCAACCAATTATAGCCCAAATAATAAGCTGTCACCGCGAACGAGACGCCGAATATAACCGCGACTAGTGTAATAATATTTATGAATCTGTTGATGTCTTTCGACAACGGAGTGTCTTCTGATTGTAAGCCTGAAGCGAGATTCGCAATTCTTCCCATTACAGTACTGTCACCAGTTTTCACCACAATACCCTGAGCTGATCCTAAATGCATGAATTTAAAAAACCATTTCAATGTTATACATTTTAACGACAAATTTAACCAAAAAATGAACACAAACCTTCGACGCAGTTTGATGAGAAAAATGCGAGATTACTGGTTTCAAGTGGATTTTCATGTGTACAGTCTGGTGTTCGCAATAAAGGATCTGATTCCCCAGTCAACGAGGAATTATCAACTTTTAGTCCCGACGAACGAATGACTCGAATATCAGCAGGAACTTGATCCCCGCCTTGTATTTCAACTAAATCTCCTAGCACCAACTCTTCGACACCTACAATCATTTTATGCCCTCCTCTGATTACAGTTGCTCTTTTTGGAATCATGTCTTTGAATGACTCCATAATGTTTGCACTTTTAGACTCCTGGAAATACGAAAAACAACCGGAAGTGAAGACAACAACCGCTAATGCAATCCCCAAGTACATCTGTGATAAAAAAATAATATATTTGTTATGGTGTTTTAATTAAAGTAATGCTTCGTTGTTTTTCGTACATTGTCATCTGGAACTTCAGGATCTGCATATTTCTGTGCAGCATAGGATAGGAAGCAAAGAAGAGCACCAATCCAAAGGATCAGATTAAACCAGCTAAACATATTTTGACAAAATCGAAGCCATTCGGGTGTTCTAGGTGGTGGTGTTAGTCTATTGCGCCCATTTGTTTTCAATCTTTGCGCTGCAAGTTCAATTTCGAGTCCCTTTATGCGATTATTAAAGTAATTTTGTAATTATTTTATGTATTGTCAATCTCACTTCATCCAAATGTGTTTGAAATCTTTTCGACAATTCTTCGAAAGTAATTCGATGTTCGTCCATTTCAACTTCTTCTTTAAGTTTATCCATTTTTTGCTTCTTTTTCGACACATTTTTCGTTTTAGACGGCACGTTGTTATTGAATTCCTATGTTATGTAATTAAAATTTGTTTTTCATCATTAATAACGTTCATTATTTTCGCATTACGGTAAACAATGTCTAAAGCTTTCGACGAAAATTTTTGTTGTTTAAAAAGCAGCTTAAAATGTTACTCTAATAAACATAAAATTTAATTGAATGTAACGCATGTTTTTCTTCTAAAAATTGAGTGAATGAAAACGAAGAGACATGAAAAGATTTTAGAGGCTTACATGTACATGCAAACTACATTTACATTCATATAGTGCTTTTACGTTGTTACAATTTCAAATTCTTTGTGTTAATTACACGTATTTCACGAATGCGCTGTTGTTTTTTTGAGAAATCGTATAACAAAAAAGTTGCTTTTAAATTGAAAGTGAATTATATTTCGAAAGAGCAGCATTATGCTAAACATGAAATGCATTACATTGCTTGTAATGACATTTTCTCGATAATTTGCATTTTATGAAACGCGTAACATGAATTTTCGTCTTCTTCTTTATTATCAAATATAAAATCGCAAAATAAGCAAAATATTTCAATTACAAGAGCATAGTTTTGGAATTTGTTTAAGATTTAAAAAGACTAAAGTTACGTTACTATAAACTTGCATTTAACTTAATCAACAATTTTCACTCACCTTAGTCATCTTTTTTCGTTTTTTATTCAATTATTATTTAATCAATAAAAAATTATTACGTAAAATTAAATTTAAAGTTTAGAAGTTCATAAAATTTTATAAGAATAATTGCAACTTGCTAACGTAGTAATTAACCTGAATTGAAGTGAATATTGCTAACAAAGAGAAGTGTACATTAGAACATTAGAATTTCAGTGATTATTTTACTGCGTTTGCAAACTAACGATGAGTATTCAAATTTAGCCATCAAAAAAGGTATTTTAATTAATTTATTGCATTTGGCATGAAAATACTAAATGAAGAGTAAAATTTGAATTTCATTTTGTTTGTCACGAAAATATAATTATAAAGCATTTCAAAACGACTCACGTCTAATTCAATGTACATATGTATAAACGAGTGAACATATTACATATGTACTAAAAAGTACTGTCAAGAACAAAATATGTATATTCATATGTTTCTCTAATTAATAATATTAATTAATTAACAATAATTTAATTTCGCAACGATTACATTGCATTCTAAATAATCGATTTTAAATTAATTCAATGTCGCAAATATACAATTAATTGCGAAGTAAACAAAATTGAATATTTTTTATATTCTTGTTTATTTGCTTTGTTCAGCTGAAAGAAATCAATAATTTATGATATAAATACAGTGTAACGTGCTGCAATGAAAAAAAAGCCGTAAAGAAATACAAGAAAATTGAAGCAATTCTCATCGGATTACCGGCAGTTTCGTTGAGATGTTTGCAGAAAAATAATAACAAAATAAAGAAAAATAAACTGAAAAAATTTCCGCTTTTGAACCAAAAGCGATGTTATAGAAACTTTTTTCACATTTGAATGCATTTTTTCGATCATACCGAAGGCGTTCTGTTGTCGAGAATTTCATGTAAGTGTCTTTAAGCACATTGAAGTAATAGTTAAGCCATAGACAAACAGTCACAGATTGAAACTTGACATTTACACAATCTTTATATATTGAAAAATATTTCGAATAGTTTCTCATTCTTAACACAAGTTGCTACGGAAACTTAAAATATTCAAAAAATGTTCTTCAATTATTTTGTTCCTTGTCTAAATATATAATTCACATTCTTGTCGATTGGTGTTTAAAATTAAAAAATTTCGCATCAAATTTGAAAGCAAAGTATGCATTCATCGATACTATATTTTATGAATCGCATGTGCAGTTTGATGGAATTCAACATCACTTCAAATATTAATGTTTCTCATGAAACGTAATTGAATACAGAATACATATGCAAAGCATAGCTTCATTTTTTAGTAAAAAGAAAATTATTAAAAAGAGAAATATTTCTATCAAAATTTCATATCCATTTCATATTCACTCATGAAATATTGAATGTAGAAAAAGAAAATTTATATTTTCAAAATCTGGTGTGCTGTGTTCACTATTCAAGTTACTGAACTAATGTGCTTCTGATATTTCGGAAGGAGATAAAGAAGAACTGTCAACAAATAAATTAATGTTAATGAATAGCGAAGAGATGCAAGAAAAAAATGGTACATCGAAAGCGAATTAACAAACGCGCACAAAATATATACAAATATATATATATATATTCACACGACGTTCATAACGAGTATGCACACATAGCTAGATAGCGTAAAGCGTAAATAAATGTATATTACAATTATGTATGAATGTGCACTTTATCGACAAATACATTTGTCATCTCGAATTGTGTTATTCATTAGTTCATTGTTTGTGAAATTTTAGCTTTCATTTTTGTTATCGTTTATTCCTGTGAATTCATCGTATTTTAACAGCAAATATGAATGAAATTACGTTAACGAATTTCAAACAACGAATTTCGGTTGAAATCACGTCTTTGCGAACAAATATTTACAAAATGAATTTCATTCAATCATTGATAATTAAATAGTTCCAACGGCGTGATTTAATGCTTCAAATAATTTCAACAAATTGAATTTTGAAATATTTTTTTACAAAACAGCATGAAGTTAAATTTAACATGATTGAGTAACGAGATTTAGTAACAAACGATCTGATTTGCATTACTTTGCGTTTTGCATTTCAATACGCGATAATTTGCGTCACGAAGTATGAATAAAATTTGCAGCAGACATATGTAGGAGAATAAATTGCAAAAATTTTCTTATTCAATCCTCTTATCGTGTATGTACTCAGGTACTCATATTTCCGCATTTTATACGTAAAATAAATTTAGTGAATAATGTGATTGCATCTACTTGTAGATACATTTAAATTCACTAATGCAGTAATTTTGTTGGAATTGGTTTCGTGAAAAAACTATATAAGTACAGTAATAAGCCAATTTATTTATACATCACTGCATACTAATATTTACAAATACTATGTTCTTCAATACAAACGAAACATAGAATTAATGCGTCAATGATCATTTTGAAAGAATATTTTGTGATTATTATTTTTTTGTATTTTCTGTAATAGTTGTATTATATGTTCATGTTATTATTATTTGTCTGCTTGTTTGTACATCTTGATATTGATATTTTGTAACACTATCGAAGCAGCTTTTTTTAAAACTATTTTTGGACGCTGTTTTACTTGATAAACAAAAAATAAAATTGAAAAGTAAGATGAAGATTTATACAAACAAATAACATTTACATTTATATGTACTGATACTACAATGGAAACCATTGCAATATTAAATTGGAAAATAATTTCCTAAGGGAAAATTCATTGTTCAATGAATTATAATATTGCAAGACCAAAGTTATATTTAATAAAATGCGATTTTAAAAATTTATTCAAAGTTGAATTAATGAAGTAACTGTTCATGTTTCTTTTTTGATGAATTAGAATATTCAAAATCAAAGTGAAAATAAATGAAGAACACAATTTTGTGAAAAAACGTGACAATTAGGTGTTTCTTTAAGCTTGAAGCAAAATTTTCTGAATAATTCATAATCATATTCATTGCAATGGAATATAAGAAGAAAAAATAAAGCATATTGCAAGCGGAGGAGAGAGTACGGAGAGCACATGAGCAGCATCTGAACACATCTATTTCATCGTCGACACTGGTGTGCATCGAATTGCTACGAATGCAACAATGATTTTGATAAGTTCAAAAATATGTGTTAATTGTAATTTTGTTATTAATGAAGTTATATAAAAAAGTTCATAAACCGAGCTTTGAATAATTTATAACTTTCAAGTGTGCAAAGTTCGAATTAGCAAAACAATGGATTCAATGAATGTGCCTATGAACGATACGACTAGAAATGTGAATTTCAGTGAAGAAATGGCAATCGATGAAACATCTCAAGAAATCGGAATTTACATCGACGATCCGTCGGAAATGAAGTATCCGTGGAACATAAATCCCGGTATGAACAAAATGTAGTATTACTTTCTATTCAAACAAACAAAATGAGTAATTTTCTTTAGTCGCAAACTTTGCACTTTGTATACTCAAATCCATATTTTGTTTATTGTTTCTTTTGCTTGAAAACGTATCGAAAAAAGATTGATTGTGTCACGAAAAGCAGTGCAATTTATTTGAACTACATTCTGCGAGATTCACACAATTCATCACGTACCTCTTCAAAGATAATCTTTTTCATTCAAAATGAATTTTTTTGAATTTGCTATGATTATTTTTTTAATGCATACAAAGTTTCGTTTCATTCATCATTTGCGAATTATTCATGCATGAAAACAAAAGGATTTCAAGCTTTTATTCATCAAAATTCGTAAACATCTTTCAATGAAATTTGAAATACAATAAAAAACTGGGGAATAAATACTCCCTCTCATGTCAAAAATCATGTTATCATATTATGTTTAATGTGAACATTTGAAACGTGTTTTTTGACATTTCATATGATTTTCATTGTGTTTTATGTAATAATTAAAGTGAATTATTTATATCTATAGTAGAGTGTATATAAAGTTGCGATTAAAATTACATGCTCATCGAGCATTGCTGTGATTACTTTACTTTTCTTACTTTTCTTAGTCGTGAAATTTTTTGTTTAGTGTTTTATATAACGACAAAATATAAGGAAGAAAATTCTTTGGGGCATTAGATAAAGTATAATGACTGAAGACATTTTTATGTGGGCGAACTGCGAGCGTAATTAAATTACTTTATTCAGTGTATAAATTAGTATATATCAGTTTATCAGAATTTTTCATTTCATTCTCTGCAGATTAAATTATCCATTCTCACCTCTAACCTTATGATTAAGTCTTTTTGCATAACACAACACTTATAAATTTACATAAAAAACTTTATTTTAACTTTTCATTTCTTTTGTTAAGTAAAAAGAATGTTTATTTCAAAAGAAATAAGATGAAAAGTCAGTTATTGCAAAATTATTGGATACATGTACTTTTCGGTATAACAAATATTTACTAGCAAAAATCATTCACAAAGAGGTAATATGAACTTATAGTTAAGTTACGTAATAATAATGTTGATAAAAATGTATATTTGTATGCTTGTTTATTGTGTGAATATCGAGTTTCAGTAAATACTTTGTTTATTTGTTTTCTAAATTTGTGTCCGTATTATCAATACCAGAATTCACTTAAAAATGACAAAAGTTCGAGATACTAAAAATTGTTCTTTAAAAGCAAGTTTCCGCATTTCTTAATTTTTTATAAAACCTTAGGTTTGATAAAAATGCTTCTTGAAGCAGAGCGATTTTTTATACCATATTTACTCAAAAGTGCATCAACTTAATCCTCAATATAATTGAAGTTTCTGCTGTTTTAATATTTACGCGGGTTGCAAGTTTCAAACGAGAATTTATTTCTGTTTACATTTTTTTCTGCGACTTTACTGTTTTTTTGTCCCACGAACTTTGATACACTTTTGTTCTAATTTTGTGGTATCTGGTGTTGTTTTATCAAGAACAAATGTAGCTAATAATGCTTAGACTCTCTTAGTGCGTGTGTTGTAGAACTACAAAAAATCGTAAAAGAACTCGACTCTCGTACATATGTTTATCTTAAATCACAGTGTGATATTTGCATAAAATATTGCATAATTTGTATCCATTTGTTATATACACAACGACATGTTTTTGCAGCATTAAATATTCGCGCAGATTTGATTATGTTTCGCTCACATTTTCGTATTATTGCAAATATTTCACGATTTCGTAATTTCACAACTGCAAATAAGTAATAATAAACGCGAATCTATTTCAATTAATAAAATGAAAACTTTGAACTTAAT
>NCKV01000726.1:0-14294 GCA_003675905.2 Leptotrombidium deliense
ACGATTTCTGTCTTAATTGTTTATTTTATCTCTTGTATAATTGCTAATGAGTAATTACAAACTTGTTATTGAAGCTTCATCAAACGAAAGTTATTTCGTAAAGAAAAGTCAAAACTCAAACGAATATGTTTTATTCTTGCTGTACAAATCAATACAATTATGTTAATGTCAATGCAACATTATTGATTTTCATAACATTTTTACATGTGTTTCTATGTCGAAGTCATTCGCATAATTTGATGTTTCTGTAATCTGAAATGAAAACGACAACAAAAAGAATTCAATTGAACCATCATGTCGGTCAAGGTGGGTTGCAATGGTAAACTGGCTATCAATGATTTATTTTTAATAAATTTGCAGTTTACATACATTAACATAAATGTGTGGAAAGTGTAAAAAATTTGGAATAAACTTTGTGAAAATGCTTTAATCGTTCAAACACCCGAAATCCTAAAATTGTCACACAATTTATTCTCAATGATCTGAGAATTTGAATATCAAATGTAAAGATATATAATTTCCAGTTTTGTTGAACTACTTTTTAATCATGAAAAGCAAATCTCTTTCAATTATAGCTTTTTAATAAAAATTTTAGAAATTCGTACGTTGAGTGCACAATCGTATTCAAATGGCACTAAAAATGAATTTAATGAACGAAGAAATTGCACAAACACGATTTTTTACTCGAAAATCGTCTTCAGGAAGTTATCATTAACGAGTGCTATTATCAATTTTATTCGTTTAAAAAATTCAATGCAGAACGAATAAGATAACATTTTGCGTTTAAAATTTGTATTAACAAACATCAATTTTTTATTGCAGAGTAGATTTTTAAAAATCATCCTTAAAGCAAAAATGAGAACGCTCATCGGAAACGTAAAAATTTAAGGAAAATCCCAACAACAACAAACTAAAGCATAATCCAGAATAACAATGCAGACAGTGTATTTCCAATAAGAGATTAGAAAATATAAGGAACGTTATTTTGGTAGTAGGTTACGACTATTCTCATGCAGAGTGAAATGCAATGTTTTAGTCACAATTTATGACTTTGACTTAGTAATCACTAATCACAAGTGAATGTAACTGTAATCACTAATCGGTAATTTCTTATTTTGACGACTTTATGAAAATAGCATAAAAATGAAAGCATAAAATTGAATTTTTTATGAACTAATTTAAAAAAATAAAAATTACACTTTAAAAGCAAAGGTAAATAATTGAAATAATGGTATAAAAGTATAAGAAATTGATTTTAGGCAGTAAAATTACATAAAATGACGAAATCATAATATAAATAATAGAGCACTTACACAAAGGTCATTGAACTTGAGGTCGTGCGTTAACTTCAGAAAATGATTTGTGGACAAAAGTTTCCTGAGTTGCATTTGTAAACTGCTCTTTATAAACATTAAGTTTATAATTGGTTAATGAAACAGTTTAATACACTTTAAATAAATATGGTTTGCCAAAAATGGAATTACGTTTGTGGTTTTACTCTTTGTTTGACACATTAGTGTAAATAAGGACGAAGATACATGTGCAATTAACGTGCAATATTGAGTGTCCTGTAATTTGCTTCGCCGTACGATTGCAATTGTGAGCTCAATAAAACAATACTACATGTACATACACCTGAACCCATTTCAAAGTTGTGTTTGTTTGATGAAATAACCTTTAAAATTGCAGTGAAATAAGAGTTCACTCACAGAAATAATTATTCGTTTATCGTCATAAACTGTGCATACAATGAATGACAACAGATAATTAAAATTGTAAATTACGCATTTTCGGCAATAACCACAAATCGTTTTTACGTTTTAGTAAACAGTAACATTTACACATATACACTGAAAAGCAAGTAAATAGCAAAAAAAAGCTAAACTTGTAAATTATTAAAATGAATGAATCGTGACAAAAAAGCAGTGTTTATTGGTTGAAGTGTCCTACTTTTTAATAACTCAATACTTTTGGCCGATTTCATGTTCAAAACAGAATGAACGGCAATCACAGAATTTCACTCTCAATTTTAAACACTTTACACAACTTTCAACAAAAGTTACTGAAACTGTAAACGTAAAGGAAAAGAGTGCACAGATATTCATATGATTTGAGTCATTTTTAATTCTCTGTAAACTTGGCTAACAATTATTCTGATAGCCATAAGAGATTCTGTTAATCTAGCTACATCAGAAGAACCCTAATTTGAAAGTGGGAGCCAGGCGTTGACCACTTTCGCCAAGCAGGCTATTAGGTCCTGGAAATGCTGCCGGCAACACCTCTTTCATTCGCCACCGAGCAAAATTGCATGAATTTTCAGTTACGATACTTTTTGAAATCGACCCATTTCGAACAGACAGTTATGTCTGTTTAGGGTTCTTTCTTATAAAGATCACATTTTTGGGTGCGCACAACACTCACTTTCAACGAACAGCTCATTAGTGAACCCATTTTCCAAACAATTAATTGCTTATTTCTGACAAACGGTAAATAATGAAAACAGTAAAAGTATTGTTTGTTTCAGGTTCACTCGTTAAGGACACTCCTGATCTTAGTTCTCATTGTGATCGCCGTTAATGTTGTTCAGCTGAAAAGATTGTCAGGTAAACAAACGCATTCAATTTCAAATCACTCATTTAACAGTGAAATAATAATATTGCATAACAAAAGTGTCCTCTCTTTGTCTGAATGGGTGATTGTTAACCCTTGACACACAATTGCCTACCACTTGTGAATATCCTTGCAGACGGTAATTAAAAAATATTTTTTTCAAAATTCATTGTTACAGTTCCAAGACTATCCAGTCGTTCAAATAAAACAAGTGCACCTTCGAATAAGAAAATCGTGTGTTATTACACAAATTGGTCGCAATACAGACCTAAAGATGGAAAATTCGTGCCCGAGGACATTGACCCACACATTTGCACACACATCATTTTTGCTTTCGGTTGGATGAAGAAAAATAAATTGTCGGCATTCGACTCAACAGATGAGACAAAAGAAGGCAAAAAAGGGCTTTACGAAAGAATCACTGAATTGAAAAATAAGAACCCAAAATTGAAGGTTCTTTTGGCAGTCGGTGAGCAACACTAAAAATACAGCAATTAATAACCAGCTTTTGTCAAATTCAGGAGGCTGGTCTTTCGGAACAGAGCGATTTAAAACGATGGCATCAAATAAATATAATCGCCGACTGTTCATTTTTAGTGCAATGGAATATTTGAGAGAAAAACATTTTGATGGATTGGATCTCGATTGGGAATTTCCAAGGGGAAATGACGATAAAAAGAGTTTCACTGATCTATTGAAGGTATGGCAATTAGAATGAATAATTTAAAATGTATAAATTACAAGGAACTCAGAGAAGCTTTTGAAGCTGAAGCTAAGGAAAAGAAACTTCCTAGACTGCTTCTGACAGCTGCCGTTTCTGCTGGAGCAGATACCGTTAGAAGTGGATACGATGTCCCTGCAGTTGCTGCGTAAGATTTTTAATCGAAATTTTTTAAACTATATGTTCATTCTTCAACAATCAGATACGTTGATTTCTTAAATATTATGTCCTATGATTTCCATGGAAAATGGGAAACTCAAACTGGTCACAACGCACCGTTATATGCAATTGCAACTGAAGGAGAATGGCGAAGACAACTGTGCATGGTACGTAATTGAAGCGTAATAGTGTTCACAAATTAATTGATTGCATTAAAGGATTTTGGAGTAAAGCTTTGGGAAAAACTTGGAGCACCGAAAGACAAAATAGTTGTGGGTATGGCGACCTACGGACGTAGTTTCACCCTGGCAAAAATATCCAATTATGCGATGAATGCTCCCACTGCTGGTGGAGGAAAAGCAGGGGAATATACGAGAGAGTCTGGTTTCTTGTCATTTTACGAAGTCTGTGATCTTCTGAAAGACGGGGGCACGTATTTGTGGGATGACGAACAGAAAGTTCCATACGCAGTTCAAAATGACTTATGGGTTGGCTTCGATGACGAAAGATCGATCAGATTAAAAATGAAGTGGTTGTTAGAGAACGATTACGCTGGAGCGATGGTGTGGACAATTGATATGGACGATTTCACTGGGCGTTGCGCAGGTGTCAAGTATCCTCTGATGAATGTAATGAATGAGGAACTGCTTGGAAAGCCTGCTTTACATTCCAACTTAGACGCAATAATAAAGAAAGCTGCTTCACGATCGTTACATAAACTTTCAACAGTCGAAGAAAACAATCTGATTTCAAGTAAACCAGAAAAAGTAACTAATTCTCCGACTGAGAACGTAGTTGAAACAACGACAGACGATCCAACAGCAACAAACGCTCGAGTCGTTTGTTATTTGACAAATTGGTCTCAAAAGAGACCAGGAATCGGTAAATTTGATGCAGAAAACATTGTACCAACTTTATGCACACACATAATTTATGCTTTTGCTGGATTGAAAGATCATAAATTAACACCAACTGAAGAGTCAGATGAACTTTTGTACGACAAAGTGATTGCGTTGAAAGAAAAAAATCCGAATTTAAAAGTTCTGTTAGCCATCGGAGGATGGATGGTTGGACCATCACCATTCAAATCTTTGACGGATAACACTTATCGTCAGTCAACGTTCATTTTCAACACAATCGAATATTTGCGAAGGAAGAAATTCGATGGTTTAGATGTTTGCTGGGAGTTTCCAAGAGGAACAGAAGACAAAGAAAAATATACTCTTCTTATAAAAGTATATATTTCTCGATAAATATAAACGATCATTTATTTTTGGCATATTTTGATTTCAGGAGTTGAGAGAGGCCTTTGATGGAGAAGCGAAAGGTTCTAAAAATCCACGGTTATTGTTAACTGCGGCAGTTCCATCTAATTTTGAAGCAATTGCAGCTGGTTACAACGTTCCTGAAATAAACAAGTAACGCATTATTTGCTTCGATGTTGTAGTTTACCTTTTTTGATTTCTAGATATTTGGATTTTATGAATATCATGACCTATGACTTCCATGGAGATTGGGAGCAATCAGTGGGACACAACAGTCCACTTTTCCCACTTAATAGCGCTTCGAGTTACCAGAAGAAATTGACTGTCGTATGTATTTCAGAAAATAGTGAATGAAGTGAATTCAGAAATGTTTCATCAGGATTTCAGCGTATCCGAATGGGTTGCAAAGGGTGCTTCCAAAGAAAAGTTAGTTGTTGGACTGCCGACATATGGACGAACATTTACTCTCGCGAATGCAAATTTAACTGACATCGGAGCTCCTTGCGTAAAAGGTGGAACCGCTGGCCAATTTACTCGTGAATCCGGCTTTCTCTCATTTTTTGAGGTATTTCGATAATTTAAAATAATTACTGAAATATTTGATTTATGGTAGATTTGTGATTTTCTCAAATTGGGAGCAACACTTGTGTGGGACAATGAACAAATGGTGCCCTACGCATATCATAACGATCAATGGGTTGGATTCGATGATCCACGCAGTTTCAAAATTAAGGTTAATCTGAATTTAAACTAAATGTGTGCCTAACGTTGGATTTATATTTGAAGGTACAATGGTTGAAACAAGCGGGTTACGGAGGAATCATGATCTGGTCTGTAGATATGGATGACTTTAGCGGATCATGTATGGGTCTCGCGTTTCCGCTGATAAACTCTGCCAAAGAAGAACTCAAAGGGTATAAAGTTGCCAACTTAGAAGCTCAAAGTAGTAACCTCAACAACGCAATTGGACAAGATATTGGTTCGTGTAAACTTCTCAAATACTTAGTTTAACCAAGTTATCTTTAAATTGCAGATGAGCTAAACTGCGACGAATCAGATGGTCACATCAGTTATCACAAAGACAAGAAAGATTGCACTCGCTATTATATGTGCGAAGGAAAACGAAAGCATCACATGCCTTGTCCTCAGAATTTGGTTTTTAATCTCAAAGAAACAGTCTGTGATTGGCCTGAAAATGTTGAAGAATGTTCACAGGCTCTTACACCCAAGTAATGTTCTTTCGTTTCATTCATAATTTATGTATAAATTATAAATAAAAATGAATGTTTACCAACATTACTTTAAAGTTATTACTTTACTCTACAATTCACTCTAATACATTCGAGAACAATTTCTGTCGAACTGTACCATGTCGTTTGTTTTGAGTATTGGATCTACGCTTTATTGGACATTTTCATAGCTTGTAGTGAACCCTATTGACATTTTTTATCACCCTGAAAGTTCTATTTTTTTATTAATTTATTGAAAACATAATAAGAAACATGTTAACACACAGTGGATATTTATTCGATGCATTTTATGTACGGATGGAACATGGTTCCCAACACGCTAAACATGTTTTTCTATGATATCTCTACCAAATCGGAACAAATATTTTCATTACCAATTAAAATTCAGTACAGTTTCGAAATTTGGATTGATTAACATATTTTGATCCTTGTTCAAAAGTGACACGTAATTCCGATTTACTCTTGACTCACCCACAATTTAAAGCAATAAAAACTCAGCATGAAACCTTGTTACTCGTGCTGCCTAACCCAGCTCAACCGTAAATAGCGGCAGTTGCGGAAACTAGTGTCGGTGAAATCTTTATCGAAACCACTTTAAATTGTAATTCAATTTGCTCAAATGGTATTACTTAAACATCTATCAAATTAAAAAATCAAAAAGTAAAAGCAAATAACGACGCTATTTAGAAACTTGATTTACTCTCGACTTAATTAATTAAGTTGAAATCACAAAAAAGGTGTGGTTGCACACTACGAAATATTTTAAAATTTAATATTATTCTTTAAAAGTGTAATTATAACATCATTGTGTGATTTCAATTTAAATACAGGTTTAGACATAAAAGTGTGCACATATGAATCACTTTTTTGTATTGACACTACATTGTAATATTAAAAAAGATGGTGATCTGCATTTTCATGTCCAAATATGCATATGAATTCTCAAGTTAAACTTTTGAAATCTCTTCACACTATTACCGCACTTACAGGGATATATTATAATAAGTCAAACAGATATCTTATAGAGCCACTGTCAACATATTGTACATAAACATATTGTTGAATGATTTTTTCAAACGTATTACCATTATTACGTATTATTTTCGATTGTGAATTTTGAACACAATTTTGTGAAATAAACACAAAATTCGTAAAAAAAAGTGTAGTCAAAAGGTTTTCTGTTTCGAGACAACCTTTCTACTACTAGTTCACCAAAAAATTGCGATTTCTAACAAATTGGGACATGTCACTGTAAGCGTCGTAATACGATACAAACACTTGCACACTTTTTTCAAAAGAACGACGAGTCCAAACAAAAACGCCTTGAAGAAATGAAAGGTTCCCGCTTTTTCTATTAATTAATAATATGCTCAATAATAGAAATATGTCTCAATATTTAATACCCCTTCTAAAATACTCAATTCCGAATAAGAACACGATTACTTATAATATCTTAAACTAGAGATTTTTTATACACAAATTTATTGTGTATACAACATTTCACAGTAAATACAATGTAGCTGTAAGTTGAATAGTTGTTCATATCAAAAGCTAATAAACAAGTGAAGCGAAGCGAACGGTGTAAAGGTGCAGTATTTTTAGAGTCGAACAGAGAAGAATAGAACACCATTGACGGTTGTGATGCATTCAATTACCAACGTAAACGGGTTGCGAAAATGAGACAATAAAAACATTGCGAACTGAATTCTGCAGAATTGGCATTTCGTGTTTTGAAATGAAAAAGAAGTGCGGCTACATTTTTTTAATGTTACCACGTTTGAAGTCACCTCGAAATATTTTGAGAAAATAATGTCACAAATAGTATTGGAAATACATTTTATCGGGGTTACAAGCAATTAGGACATTGATTCACATTTTTCACTGAATTTCAACAGTTCTCCACAATCCAAAACAGATTTCGCAATTTACTTTTTTGAAAAAAATCGATTTTAGAGAGAAATTAAAATATTACTCGTTTTTCGTGAATTATAATTGCAATCATTTATGCATAAAAGAGATATTTTGTTAGTTTACCTTGAATTGGTTGCAGTTAATTCAACTGCGATATGTGTTCGTGTTATCGCCCACAAATCAACATATACTTTAAATGGTTTGAAAAAGTGTGCTTCAAAGTTTACAATATCGTCAAAATTGTTTAGAGTCTGTTTAAGTAATGAGGAAGTTATACAACCTCTTTCAACCTTACTTTGAGTTTGAAAACAAATCAATTAGAACCTGAATTTGTCGTATTTACTTTACAACCTGCAGTTCAACTGCTTTCAACTATTCTTAACGTTTCGTGTGTGCAAAGCTGTTTTCATGTTGCAATTCAGTTTTATTCTGAATATCACACATTTTGATGCCAACAAAGTTTTTAACGACGAAAATAAGAAAAAGTTTTTGTCTGATTCCGTAATTGAAATCTAATTGAATTTGAAAACGCTTTCATTGAGACTGTTACAAACGAACTCACAGTTGTCTGTTGTCAAAAAATGCTGTTCGAATGTGTTAGTATCGACAAATTGTGAACAACCGTGAAATGCAGTAATATGTATGCTTAAAAAGGTTTTTTGTGTGGTACACTGTTTGAACGTCTTAATTTCTGAGAAAATTTAATTAAATGCAAATTAAAGTGAACTCATACTGCGTTTAAAAAAGATTTCGGTTTCAAATTATTTACAGTAAACAGTTTAATGCATGCATACATGTGTAGCATATCGCTTCACACAGTTCACGAATACAGAACTGCAAACAAGTATCGAAAAATGCGCAACTATTGAATGCTAAATGTAACCTATAAGGAAGCAAAAGCGCCTGTTTCCAGAAAAGGTTACGAATCATGAATTCAAGAAGAGCCGAATAACAACAACAAATAATTACAGAGATTATCGTTTCGAGTAATTACTCATTAAAAAACAAATAGAAAAAAGTCGATTAGTTAGCGAGTTAATAACACTCATTGACACAGTGCGCCTGCAAGTATATGTCAAGTTCGTGACTGTTGGCGAAGACAGTTACCACTCGACGAGTAGTGCACTGAAACGTGAAACGAGAAGGATCTTCTTCTAAAGACCGTTAGCAAAACAAGTCGTGGTTACCGACAGCGCGATCCACAAAAGGAAGATATTCGACTGCTGGCAATGTTTCATAAAAATGTTCGATACATTTACATAACCTCAAACGAGTCGTGATCATTCACTGATACACTTACGAATTATTGAAACAATTGAATGTTATTGAATATTTTAGGCAAACGCTGCACATTAAAGTCATTTTGTAAATGTTAGTAATGTTCAGTACAAATGAAGTTCAGTGAATATGCATGCATAATGCGCACGTCAAATGTCGATTTCAAATGTCACACTCCATTTACAACGCGTGATTCTTGTAGAATGGATAACTCAACATTAGTATACCAGCAACGCATTATTAAAATCGTAAGAGTTGATTTAATGTAAAAAATAAGTTCCAAAAATTGGAGAATTGACACTAAAATTCCTTTTACATACAAAAGTGTGACCAGGAATTAAATGAGATTACTACAAATGGTTACAATGATTTGAAATGATTGCGAATTTTTGATGTAGCAATGATATCGCACAAAAGGCACTTCGAGAATAAAATGACAAATAAATATCTAATAACCGTAAGGTCCGATTCCATATTGAGAACCGTGATGGTAAGCATAAGGTCCAGGATAGGCGTAGGCGTACCCATAAGGGTTGCGCTTATCGGGATAAACTGGCATTAAGTATTGCATATTCTTTGCTTGTTCGGCTCTTTTCTCGCTGCGAATGCATCGGGCAGAACAAAGGAACATTATGGCTGACGTCAGACATTGGCCAACTCCAAACCAGGCTAGAATGTACGACCAGCCGTATATGTATTCGGTGATTCCTTCTTGCTTCAAAACCTTAAAAAAGCACGTTTTAGACTCTTGAAAAAACTCGTAAACCTCACTTCTGGCCAAGCTTCGTATGACTTTTCATCAGTAAGCTTGTGTTGGTCGTAAAATTGAACTGCATGCCATAATCCCATTGCCCCTGCATCCATCAACGCTTAAAAACAAAATCGTGTTTACTTGAAACTCTCAAATTTATCAAAATTACCTGCTAATAGTTGTAAAATACCGGTGGCGACTAAATTTGCGTGTGACCTTTTCCAACAGCCGGCGATTCCGGTGAAGAATGACAAAAAAAGGAAGAAAAATGCAACCACGTATAACGCAATTACTGACCGAGCCATATCTGTATTAATATTTAAATTACTGTCACGTCAAGTTCAATTATTCTTCAATTTGCTGACATTAAAATATCGCAACTTTTATTAGTCTCCAGTATTAATTTCACTAAGGTCAAAAACCGTGCGAAAAATTTAACCTTAAAATTGCGCCTATAGCAGCGTTTATCTCAGGAAAAATTTTGTAAGACTTATATTTCCTTTTGAAATACAATCTCTGATAAAAAAGCAAACAGCTTATGTCGAAGGTGTCCGAGTAAAACGGCTGTATATGCAGGATATTACATGCAAAACAATTATCAGCCAGAACCTCGTAAATTGTCACTCTTAAAATTTAGTAATCGATTGTAGTGGAACATGGTACTCGGTACTTGTGTCACTCGACACAGGATTCATTAACAAAAGTAGCGCTCCTTCGGCAAATTGTTTTGAGTTTCACAAACAAGAAATTGAAGCGATATAATAAGTTCAAAGAGGATGCAAGCATCCAAAGTCTACAACTCGCGGCATTCTGGGCATTAGTGTCATTGACCTGCTCTAAGACCGATGTATGTACATTTCAGTTCGCACACTCGTAACAATAATTAACAGATGCTTACGCAATCGCTCCCATCTCTGATCTGAGAACTTGTCCGAAACGTCATCTTCCGGAATGTAATAGTTGATGTTAATACACTGGGTTTGTGTCGGCGAAGTATAAGTGAGCACTGAAAACAAAGCAGAAGCACATTATTCCAAAAACGTACCGGTGCACACAGAACACGGTTTACACTAGCGACCCAACTCACAGTCTTTTGGAGATTTCTCCGGAAAACAGACACGGAACAATCCTTCATCCCTGCTAAAATATAGCAAATCCGTGTCGAACGCAGTCGGAATTTCGCCAGATTCGGTAAACAGCCTTTCTTGTGTTTTGTTTCTATTCACGCGAATTTCGTACCAATTGTCGGTACTAAACGCGATTGCAAGACAAGCGACGGCCACCACTGAGATAATAGTTGCAATGGACAGAGTGACTGCAGAACAGGCCATTTTGTGAACAAAGATCACTCACTCACTGAAGACACGTAAATAAGCATTCAACAATAACGAGTTTGGCACAGGTTTTTCTTTTAGCGAGTCGCCGCTAAAAGCGTGACAATCGCTGTTTATTACCTATCAAATCGCATCTTTGCGTACACTGCAAATCTTACACTGCTTCACAGCGTAAACTATTTACATTTAAAATATCAACTCGCAGCGTTACAAACAAGCGTTTACATAAACTTAGTGTGATTTTATGAAATCATACAGATATTGTCCGACAAGTCCTTCATACGGCACTTTGTTTTCAACGATTGTTTGTGCACACAAACATTGAAGCGATAAGTATCGCAAAGAACATAATTGTGAAAACAAGTCCGCTGAACGGATTAATTGCAACGGCGTTATTCCCCGTGAATTTCTAGCGTCAAGATGACTTCCATATTTGAGGAGAGTGGT
Organism: Leptotrombidium deliense; assembly: GCA_003675905.2. NCBI lineage: Eukaryota > Metazoa > Arthropoda > Arachnida > Trombidiformes > Trombiculidae > Leptotrombidium > Leptotrombidium deliense. The sequence goes on from NCKV01000726.1 coordinate 11,727, forward strand.
TATCACTTGTTTTGGTAGAGGTTTATTTAACGCTGCAATATGCAATGCAGTATTCTTGTCGACGTCAACTGACTGAACAGATGCTCCAACGCTGAGAAGCAACTCGAGAACTTCGTTCATCGGAAACTCCCACATTGGATATCTTGTCGAGTGAAAAGTTGTGTCTCTGTACACAGCAAGATGCAATAATGTCCAGCCATTTTTTCCTCGTAGATTTAGTCTAACCAGTCTATATACAGCTTTCTTTAATTCAAACTCTTCATCTGGGTTTAGATTTGGCTGAAGTCGACACAACAGTCCAATAAAATGAAGCATTACCACAAGTGTACGATTTAAATTAGTCGAATCATGATTTTCGGTGGTTTCACTAAGAATGGCTGCTTGTAGCTCACAAAAAGCTCGTTGAAACACAGAAAACAAATCACAAAAGCGAACAGAGGAAGAACTTCTAGCCATCATAAAAGAAAATAATTCGGCAAAAGAGAGGAGACTACTTTGAGTTATTGGACTAAGTGGTTCCAAAACTTTTTGTTGCATATCCAATGCATAAATCCACATTTGGATACATCGATTAAAATTTCCAGTGTCAGCATAAACAGCACCGCGATATCTTATGTAATAAGTAGTGTCCGGATGTCCAGGACCCAAAATTTTTTCACGCAAAAGAAGTGCGTACATTCGCATTTTATCGGGATCACTAGAAAGCTCGTCAAGTTCTTCTAAACTATTTACTTCACTCGCGTCACCGTACGCTGCAACCGTGTACTTTACAAATGTATGTTCATCACGTTTACAAAAAGCTTGTCGTTCTCTGATTGCTCGTCTCCAAAGTTTCAGTGCTCCCAACATGTCCCTTTTCTTGTCAACATATGTCGCTCCCAACAATTCTAAAGCAGAGATTTTCTCTTCTATCTGACACTCCAAAGAATTTCGAATTAATTCTACTATTGCAGTCTGACCAGTTAGAGAAGCTGCTAGCAGAGGTGTCACACCATATGCATCAAAATCCATTTTTGCTCCATATTTTATCAATAATTTCATTATCTCTATGCTTCCAGATTCAGCACAGTCGTGCAACGCAGTATTTCCTAAAAGTAAAGTTAGATGAATTTAAATTGTGTTTTCTGACCTTTTACACTTTTTCTGTTAATGTCTGCACCACACTCAATTAAAAATTTAGCAATGTTGTAATGGCCTTTAAAACAAGCAATCATCAAACACGTGTGTCCATGACGATTCGCTATTTCGATATCAGCTCCGTTGTCAACCAAATAGCGGACCACTTCATAGTGACCGTCGTAACACGCTGCTCGCAAAGGCGTTGACTTGGTCTTTGTGGTGTTGTTAATATAAGCACCAAAATCAAGAAGTGCTTTAACGACGTTGAAGTGACCTGCAGCTGCAGCACACCACAATGGAGGGGCTCCTTCAATTGTTTCACCGTCGAATTCGACATTGCCAACCTTCAAAACATTTACTTAGTTTAATTTGTTTAAACAAACAACATGTAAAAACATACTTGATCAATTTCTGCTGCACAATCTTTCACTAAATACTCGATGACATCCAAGTGTCCATTTTTGGCTGCAATTACCAGAGGAGTGGCACCATTGTTGCATGGAGATATCAGGCTTTTGATTATATCTGGAGATCTATTCTCCAGAAATACCTAAAAATAATAAGCCAATTAAGTTACGCACTTTTTGATGACGGCAATAATCGGAAGCCATCGCTGACAAACCTTTAAACGTCGCAATTTGCCGTCTCTCGCAGCGTTGAAAACAACACTTTTGAATTCCATTTTTCGTACAGAGCATTTATCAATAAAATGTGTAAAATTCCAAGAAATATGCGAGTGCTGTGAACGCCTGCGGACTGTTATGAACCGATGTGAACTGTTGCGAAGTGAACTGAACTCTAAGCAGAAGCAGACACAAACACAGCAAACGCAACACTCATTCACATTTTTCAGCGCCACATTTAAAACATAATAATTATACAGTAAATTCATCAAAAATCTCAAAAAGTTATATTCATTAATAGTGACTTGTTTTGATGTTTAATTATAGTAGAAAAAATATATAAACAAAGTTAATAAATAAGGTGCACTTAAAGTATTAGGCAACCTTATGCGACATGTCCTTATAATGAAGATAGCAATTCAAGTACGGTATGTATCATGATTCATGAATTTAAAAAATGTCTCTGTTAATAACGACGTTTAGTACGCAACAAACACTCAATTAAAATAAACTCAGTCAACTTAATCTGACCTTATTTAACCTCAATTTACATACATTTTATTACTGCAAATTGATCAACATACCGGTATTAGGTGAAACATTCTTAGTGATGGTAAATCTTGAGCTAAAGCAGCATGTCGATATCAATTTGATTCTTAACATGAAATTGATAAACATGTACATATCACGCAATTGTTTATAATTCGATTATGATGCAGAGATCCAGTTTCTAAATTTCCGTTCATCTTTCAAAGATATTTTAAAACATCTTATATTGTATTACAAATCAAAGAAGAGCATTCTGGTATTGGAAACAATGACGATG
>NCKV01000727.1:0-14287 GCA_003675905.2 Leptotrombidium deliense
TTCCGTCATAGTTTTGACGTTTAGTGATCGCCAATGAAAATTTTTCGTTATGCGTTAATGAGTATATGATAACAGTCCGATTGACATGTGACAATAAACTGCACTTGCTGAAATGCATATTTAAATTCAGGGTTTAGTTTATATTCGACGTTTTACAGTTACAAGAAATAAAGTTTGTGTTTTATATACTATATATATTTGAAGAACAATTATAATGTAAGTAGTATCGAAATTTTTGTCACCTGATTGCATTAAGTCTAATATATTAGGAATCGGTTATACAAAGTCGGTTATTGAGTTTTGCAAGATTAGCATTAATTTTAACCTTAAAGTCAGATGTGGATGTGCGACTCGATATCCACAACTGTTTGAGCAAAACGGTGTTGAACATTCTAAATTCTAATCATTATCCTGCCTCGACTAATCCTTACACAAAAATATAATGCCTGATGTGAATGATCATTTTATGACGAACGTGTACAGAATGTATATGTAATACTGAGATTGAAGTGCAACTGCGTTGTTTTCCACCATTTAGCAACAAATATCGATCCAAATGCGTCTTTCGGTGACCTTAAGTTACATAAAAGCACAAGTTTCAATGAAAACTGATTTCTGCCTTGTTTTTTTGTTTTGCGGCATGAAAATCGAGTGACAAATGTCGCAGTTTTGTTATTGCGCGAAAGAGAAACATATATCAGTCGTTTTATCTTCACTTCAAAGACGATTGCTTCAGTCTTAACACGTTACGCATACTCTGTGAAAATAAGTTTTAAAATTCAATTAAAATGAACCTCGCATATTCAGCGAATAATGTATGTATATATATAGCGTTGCTCGAGATAAGTTTGCAAACATGCAAATGTTAAATTGAATTTATTGTAATGAAGCTTTTTTAATGTGCAATTTCAGAATTGCACGAAAGCGAATCACGTTCTTGTTGTTTACGTTCGGCTGATTGTGAACGCATGTGTTGTTGATATGAATGCTTTTTTTAACGTTTCTGCGTCGCTTGACTTTCAGAGTTTGAGATGATACATTGAAAAGGAAACTGATACAGAATATACAGACACAGATACTCGAACACACATATTTTTATTTTACTGTGAATTGTGTGTAAATCACAAGTTGTTAACGTGATTACAAACTATATTTAATTGAATCGTGTTCGCATTTCTCCTTTTTTCAGACATTTCGCGTTTGAATTGAGTGCAATGAATAAATCAAAAAGCTATCACGGTTCATCAACGACTCAATCGGCAACAATTCCATCGTCATTATCTTCCGAATGGACAACAACGAACACAAATTCTTCATCGCTATTGCAATCATCGTTTACACATGTTTCTCAAGCGAATTCAGCGAATCTAAAGAAACGTTCGTCACCTTCATTTAGTTCTGCAGTCGAGTTTCTATCTTTTAAATGGCTTTTTAAGCGAAAAAATTATGCTTCAAATAAAAAGCAAACGGCAAATAACAACAGAGACGAGAAGCAAATTCAAGATCGACCGGGAACAGCTACGCGATTGAAGCCATTGCCGACCGTTTCTCGTTCTAATGAAACGAAATGCTTTAAATCACTGTCACCACTGCGACCTTCCTACAGTTTCGATGATGTGGAAAAGTTCTTGAAAATGTCGTGTATGGGGAAATTGAAGACGAAAAGTAATGAAAACGGTTCTAACGAATGTATGTCAACACAAGATAAGGGAAAATTGATTAGAACGTCAACTGCGATCAATCTGGTCAATTATAAAACTCAAACATTGTGTCAACTTTGTCCACTTTGTTTGACCACTTTCCCGAAACATGAAATGCACACTGTTTATTCTTGTGGATGTAAATTTTGCAAATGTTGCTTTTCACAGTATTTAACTGTGAATATAAAAGAGAATAATGACGTCAACTTTCTCAATTGTCCGGATTCGGACTGTCCAATTGCCAGAAATAGTGACTCTAAACGTCGCTGTAAAAATAATTTGATTTCGGTGCAAGAGATTGAAATGTACGTCGACTCTGCTACATTCGATCTTTATGAAAAGTTCAAAGTGGATTGGGAAGTGGAGAATGACCCGCATCGTACATGGTGCCCGACTCCAAACTGTGATAATATTTGCGTAATAACAAAGCCGACGTTGACATCGTTAACTTCTTCATCTTCATTGTCATCGTCGACAACATCAACGGCAAACATCGACAAAGACAAGGGATTACAGTTTTTCTGTCCGAAATGTGATCAAACGTTTTGCTCTCACTGTCGCCGTTTATGGCATCCAGGATTTCCGTGTCAATCTGCGTCCGAAGACGACAATCTAACTTTGATTCTTCTGCGAAGTAATAATACTTCATTGAAATCTGAGATTAAACGCTGTCCTCGCTGTTCCGTTTGGATCGAAAGAGATGAAGGATGTGCTCAAATGATGTGCCGTAAATGTAAACATGTGTTCTGTTGGTTTTGTCTCCAGAGTTTAGAGGTAACACTGTGTAAATTACGATTAAGTGAATCTCATTAATTGCGCTTTTCAGGATGACTTCTTATTGCGACATTACGATAAAGGACCGTGTAAAAACAAATTGGGACATTCGCGAGCGTCCGTTATTTGGCATCGAACGCAAGTAATCGGCATCTTCGCCGGATTCGGTGTTCTATTGCTGCTGGCGTCGCCACTATTCCTTCTCGCAGCGCCTTGTATTCTTTGTTGCAATTGCTGCTGTACTTCGTCCTGTAAATACATTGAAGAAGTCGATTTAGACGCTGGAGTCGGTGATCTCAGCCTTTCGAGCAGTTCTTCGTTCGACGATGAATTCCTCTTTCAATCAAAAAGACAACAAAATGATAAACGTGCTTAAATATTTTATCTGCTACCTTCATTACTTTTCCGACTTCAAGTTAAGTCAAACAATCTTTACTATTTTTAGATTTATTAATCAAAGATTAGAACTACAATAGTTGCATTCTGATTGATTCTTCCTGATGTAATGACAATAAGCATTCAAATCGAAAAATCTGTTATATTTGTGAAATCTACAATTGCAAATAGTGATCCTTCAAAAATTAGAAAAGCAAATAAACCAGAATTGAAGTGATTCCTTTTTCAACACACAATTATTCAGATATAAATGATTTCAGGTTCGAAAGAAGATTAATGTACTGTTTGTGTTCGTAATGAGTACAATATGCAGTTACATTTTCTGCGAATTCATTTCCAATACCTCGTTCATCTAAATAGTTCATCAGTAAATCATACATTTGGCCATCAATTATTTCTCCATCACCCATGTAAATGTTATCTCTCAGGTTTTTGTCGCTCAATTTTTCGCCCTTATTCATCAAAAAGAAATTTTCTATTTGAAAAGCATCTCCTTTGTCTTGTTGCTGTTGGCCTTCAGCATCTTCAATATCTTCTGGTGGTCCTCTATAAAAACTGCAATTCATTACAAGTGTTTTCCCGTTTGGTTTTGTCACTTCGATACTAAAATCAGGCATCGATTTCATTTCACCTATTGAATTCGCATCAGGATTAGTTTCATCAAACTGACCCTGCATTTCATCTGGTTCAACAGACGCATTCACATTTAGTCGAACTGTAATCTCTTCGTCTTGAAACTTGCGATGCAAAGTTAAATTAGAACCGTCTTCGGAGACATCGAAACCAGGGATTCTTAAAGCACCCTGTGGAGCTTTCATCATGTTTTGTTCTAAACCAATTTCTTTATCCAAAAAGACTGATAAATCTTTATCGGCATTCGTATGAACCTTAGCATTCGAAGCAAAAGATGCGCAACACGTACAGTTTGATGGGTGTTTTGGTGAAGTCAAGTGCTTATTCACGGAACATGAGTAAACCAGAGATCGACTCATTGGATTTATCAAAGAGTGTGAAAGTCTCGTTGTTGAACTCATTTTTGCCAAACCTGTGCAATGAATATTTAGAAGTATTAAAAAGTAGAGCGCGTTATGAAAAATAAAATGAAAGTGCGTCATAAAATAAACAGTAACACATACTAAAGCCGGATAATGTATGCAACAGGAATACAGTGAAAATTCTTTTAAAATTACCTTTGACACATTTTACAACTCGTAAAGTGTTCATTTTCGGGTTAAACCAAATGCACGTTTTTCTCCAATTGGTCTCACGCTTGCTGTAAAAGTGAACCGTTAAATAATTTCGCTCCACTAGAAGTGAAGTCCATATACTAGAATATAGAGTCCATTGACGTTTGATGTCGCTCATATCGCAGTTGAACCGGCATTCGGCGCAAACATGGAAACTGTAAACATTCGAGACTTGAAGCCTGGAATGAAAAATTTGAATTTAACATTTATTATCCTCGATGTTGGTGAGTTTTACGCTCGGTTTCGTTTTCTTGTGATATTTTGGTTTTGTTTTTTTTGTGAAGGGAGCCCGAACACAACGAAAGAAGGCCATGAGGTCCGCACCTGCAAAATTGCCGACAAAAGTGCCTCGATAAACATTTCGATTTGGGATGAAGCTGGTACTTATTTGCAACAGGGAGACATATGTAGACTTATTAAAGGGTATTTCACATTTTTTTGCAGTCGTTAAGTGATACGGTACGTTTTTTCAGGTACGCTTCCATCTGGAAAGGATGTCTCACTCTTTACACAGGAAAAGGCGGTGAAGTTAAGAAAATCGGAGAGTTCTGTATGATTTTTAGTGAGTTACCAAATATGAGTGATCCTGATATGTTTACAAATGTTATGCAACCTCCGCCGAAACAATTAGTGAATGAACAAAATTCATTGCCACAACTGGCTACCAATACGAAAGGAAAAATGAAACGTGACAAAAGATAACAATGAAACAGCGTAGTTGCAGCGCGTTAATCAACAGTTCGAATAAAGAATAATTTTGTACTATAAGAAGGTTTACGGAATATGGCGTCATCGATAACTCCAAAAATCTTTTCGTTAGCGACCGGAGAAATACAAACATCAGCATCGATATTACCGAGTGTTGGTTCTTCTGCTTACTCTATTCTTGTGATTTTCCTTTCGGCTGCAATTACATTCATGTTGTTGGTCGCTATATTCTTGTACAGAGATAGAGGAACAGATACATCGCGAGAAAGAATAATTCGCAGAGAAACAGCGACAACTGGCGCACAAAGTGTGTCTTCAGGAAATATAGAACGTTTAGTTTGAGATGGCCACCAGTTACTTTTACGTTTAGTTCAGCAGTTACATTTTCTTAGCACAAAAGTTGAAATAAATGTTTTCAATAATTTTGTATATTTTAGTATTGTAGTAACTTTCCGATTTAGCCACAGCATTTCTTATAACACACAATTAAAAACAAACTAACAAAATTTGAATTTTATTAGAAATAATCAGTGTAAATATATGTCAACAATTACAGTTATTTGCACTTTTAAAACTTTTGCTTCTTTTTCCATCACGAAAATCATTAACATTTTTTACAGTTGCCTTTTCGCCAAATACCGATTTAAAAGTTTGTTGCCAATCACCAATACCTTTCATTGTTGACAAGATTTTGTGCACAGTTACGATTGAAAAATTTTGACTTTTCGTGTACTGAACGTAATTTATTACGGGTAAACGACAAGGTTTAATTTTTTCAATTTTAGCTTTTTGCAAACAAAGCCTTTCAATTTCTTGTCCATAATCATCAATTGCACCAATAATAAATACATCATCGTGATTATACTTCAACATATTCGTTTCCGTGTCACGAGTTAAATACCTGAGATTATCTTTCGGAAACAAATCCAAATAAGATTTCGACTCAAAATTTATCAAAAGCTTCGCTTGTCGTCCAAAGAAATGATTCATTAATAACTTGTGAGTTTTGCTGTTGAAATTGTAATTACAGAAGTAAATGTCAAATGGTAAACCAAATTGAACATTATTCGAGTAAACTGTACGTAAATCAGTACATAACGTGAATAATCTTTCTTCATTCATATACTGTTCAAACGAACAATCAAATACCAAACGTTGACGCACATCAAACGCATTCACTTTATTTGGACCAACGTTGTGAAACAATACTAATCCATTGTTATCGTTGGTTTTTTTACTAGTTTCAGCCCGATGTTCGCACAAATAAGCCAAATAATGTTCTCTTTTTTGTCTATCTTTAAACATCAACCTTTTCACATCGTTCTCCATTAAATACTTTGGAACCGCACCAGTTGCGTCTCTGAAGTAATCGTAATCGTCGAGCACACTTCGAATTGAACGTAAATCTTCTTCATTCCTAATTAAACGACTGTATTTCTTTTCTCGTTCAGTCAATTGAAATCTATCATTTGAATGTACACATCTTACACACTTTGCCACTAAATCTCTGTTTAATAGAGAAACACGAAAATATTTGTGTAACAATTTCATCGAAATGCGACTCCTTCTCGCAAACAAACTAAGGGAACGTTTGGTGTATGCGTTCGCAATGAAAGTTTCACATCGAATGTATGTGAATGTTTTATTTAAACAAGATTTTTTAAGTCACAATTTGTATCACAGTAAGTTTTGTGATTGTAAGTTTTTATCAAAAATATGATTTAAATAGTTTTATACGTTATTTGGTCGTTGAATCCAGTTATTCGGACGATTCAATTTGCAATAACGAACAGTGTGTGCGTTGTCCCCACCACCGTTCTTACAAATCGGACAGTTATAAGCGCGAAGATATGGACACAATATTTTGCCATCCGGAGTTTTGAGGATGTGATTGCTATATATTTCTTCTGCGTAACCGTTGTTCTTACAAAATTGACAGTATCTGCGTGATGTCGATGCCAAATTAAGTGAATTATTCGACATTGATAACAATCTGCTTCTCAGATTCATTGATAATGAATTGTTCTCATCGAAAAAGTTGTCACTTTTGGTCGAAGAAGCTGCAGGAGAAAATGGAGAATAAAATACTTCTGTATCACTGTTTGCAGTATTTCGTGATGGTGTGCTTATTGTCGTAAATGGTGAATCAAATGACGTCCTAACAACAGAAGAGTACGATATTGAGTCTGAACTTGAAGCAACGACAATATTTTGCGGCAGTTTGATACCAAAAGAAGACTCGATCAAAGATGGTCCGAATATACTCGGTGTCCACGGTGTCCATCCTTCTTGTTTGCGGTCACTGTGTTCATGTATTTCTGTTCCGTTTCTTTTGAAATCTTCGTTTGGTGAAGCGATTGTCGATTTGATATATGCTAAATCTAATTGAAGTGGTGAAAATATCGTCTGATTGATACATTGATTCAGAGTTGACATTGTCGAAGCTGGTGACGCGTTGCGTTCTTCTGCTCACAGAACAAGGTTTACAATCACATTTTCAATCAACTCTGGCTTACCGTTAAAGTCACTACTTTTTGATGCTAGTTCATCCTTAGTGCATGGTTTCCAACGCGGATCTGAGATCACAGCTAAATATGGAATATCTGATTCGATTGACAAGTTTTCGAAGAATTTGGTAAATTGCGCTGTCTTTTCACATTTTCTTGAAGACGAAAGCTTCATTTCTGAAAGCTGATCGCTATATGCCATAATCTACAATACATGTGTAAGTTAATACTATTTTAATTCGAAATGACAAATTGTAACTCACGAGCAGCTCGAGTTTTAATTATTCGTTGAAATTGTCTTCTTTTTCAAAACTTTTTCAAATCACATTATTACTGGTCACTGTTTTAAGTGGAAACGTGTAAATTTAGCAGAGGATCGCAGACGATTCACAAATGGAACAACTTACGAACAGTTTGAAAGTAACTGATACAGTTTATGTATCAAAGCCAATAAGTAGACTGAACGTCGTCACGCGCAATTTAGCGTTTTTATTTAATAGACTTCTGCGGCAAAATTTATTCAATTCAACGCTTTCGATACACTTTTGTTACAGTAAGTCAGTGAAGAACTGGTTTAAGTGACAGAGCGATCGAATTTGAACCTTGACATTTAGAAAAGGCGGCAAAGTTAGCTCAAAGAAACGTAATAATTTAAAGTGTTGTGAATGGATGGTGGCATAAAGGACAGTTCGAGTATGTAACTAACTCCGATCTGTAAGCGTGATGGTTGCATTTTTTGCAAGTCCACTGTTGATTTGAATCCATTATCGGCCGGCCGCTTGCGACGCAAAGTGGAAACTTTATATTGCAATTTGGGCAAACAACGCACCAATCAGGAATCATTGTTTCACAATAACGACAATCGGATTTGGCGATGTTTCTCGCTTCTCTCGGTGGATGTTTCGTAAAAATACTCACAGATAAGTTTTCATACTCTTTACGTCTTTGTTCACTAATCGTGTCCAATGATTCTAGTTTTATGAATGCTTTCGAACAAAGTTTAAAGTTATGGTTCACGCAACTGGCCAACGCAATTAAACTGAAAATGTCTTCGGCATCAATAAAGTCATCGTAATCGATCAGATGCAATGACGTTTTCATGGCTGCGTCGACGTATCCTTCGTGAAGTTGTCTTTGAGCTAAAATATAGTAATGGTACGCCTCAGCACCTTTCCATGGTTGATCGTTGGCTCTGAACACAGTTGCAGCCGTGTTTACAGATTGGTCGTCTTTAAGTAACGACGACAGAACATTTACTCGTTGATTGTCTTTCGTAATGGTACTTCGTTCTTCATACAAAAATCCAATGAGAACATAAATTTTCTTCAATAATATCGGACTGACACTGTTTTTCTTTTTAGCTTCTTCGGCAATTTTTAAAAGAACACTGGCCGCATCATTCACTCGATTCGCTTTTCGATATAATTCAACGATGTCGAAGTATTTCTCTTTCGCCAACAAATGAGACGCGTATTGATGTAAAATTGGATCAATATCTGGTACATCGTATTCTTCGGCTAATTTAATCGCAGTTTTCCATTCGTTTAAATTAACGCAACAATTTATTGCGAAATCAGTTTTATGACATTTCAAGTAAGCTTCAACGGCTTCTTCGCACATTCCTGTCGTTTCAAATATTCTTCCGATTTCAGGCAACAAAACGTGGTCTGCTTCGATGTTCTTAAGAACTCTTATTAGTCCGTCGTAGTCTTCGAGAATCGAGTAACATTCGAATAATCGTTCCCAAGCAGCACATTGTTCGTAATAAGTGACCGCTTCGCTCCATTGATGTCTGTCCACGTAATCATCGCCGAGTGCACTCAAAGCATCTTTTAATATTTTATCGTTAACTGAACTAAAATCACTTTTAATTAATTGAACAACTTTCGAAGAGTCGCCGATCAATTTTCTTAATGAAATTGCTAAATCTTTTCGATCAGCATTTAAGTATGTTGTTTCAGCTTCATCGAATTGACCGAAATATGCAAATACTTCAGCTTTCTTTAATTCATCTTTTTGCATTTTCGCAACTCTTTTCGTAAATTGAATTCCTTTGTAATCTTTACAATGAACAAACGCTAATTCAGCAGCAGTTAAATCGAGTTCATTTAAAGCGTAATTAGCTAGTAATCGCCATAATTTAATGTGTTCATTTTGTTCAACAAACTTTGTCGCTTCACTTAATCCTGATTTCTCAATAATCTCTTTCATTTCTTTCAATCTTTTCGTTTCAATATTAACAATATATTTTTCGATATTAATTTCATCTTCACTGCAATTGAAATCAATAATCAATGCGTCAATTAAAACTGTTTTCACAATTAAATCTTCGATACAACAAACGTAACCGTAAGATTGAACAGCATCTTCTGGTTCTAGAGCACTGAATGTATGTAATTTCGCTTTTTCAGTGACTGCGAATAAATCACTGTTATCAATTGCCCATTTAAAATCCCAGACGTCTTTTCTTTCGAAGTGCATCAATTTTCCAGCGTTATTTAAATTTTGATTCTCATCTAAATCATAAATAACAAGAATTCCTTCATTGTCTGCGATTGCGAGTTTCGATGAATCGCAATTTATCTCAATTCTCACTGGCTTACAATTTACCGAAAATTTATAAGCGAGCGATGCTTGTGGTAAATTGTAAACTTGAAAGCATCCGATGTCTTGTGCAACGATCAAAATTTTCTCTGAAACTGTGATACAATTGATTTGATCAGTTTTCGAGACAAATACACTGGAAAGTCTCGCAATTTCATCGTAAAATAAATCTTGTTCATCAATTCCATATTTCAATCGATGTGCAGCACTTTTTGCTCTCGATTGCGCTGTTTCACTAACTTTCGGTTCTTCAATGATTACTGGAACTTTAAATTTCCAAACGTAAAAACAATCCTTGGATGCAGCAAATACACGATTACTGTTCATCGCTAAATGACAAACAGGTACATCGATGTCAACGCAATCAACAGGTGAACCGATTGTGTTGTAAACAGTTAATGTTGATGATTGTGAATTAACGGTTGATTTGGTTGAATCAATTTCTTGTGTTTTAGTGGAGAATACACAATAAGAACCAAATGCAGTCATGGCTTGTAAATATTTAACATTTTTCACATGTTTTTGATTTGAATTTATTTCACAGAAAACAACTGATCCTTGATTTGTGTCCGATTCCACGTAACTTACTGGAACCGCGAATACGACAGTCGATGAAAAATAACACCATTTATAATTGGGTCGAATGTTTGCGAAGAATATGTAACAATCAACGGCCACTGCTAATCGAAGAGAATCTTTTTCCCAAGAACATGTACTAATCTCTTTACCTGGTACTCGAAGTGTTTGTAACAATTCACCGGTCGGGTCGTAAAATTTAACGAAATTTCGTTTATTTTCTGGTTCATTATTATTTCTTCCTGTGACCGCTAAAATTGTTCCCGAATTATTCCATCGAATGCATGCGACATTCATGGCGCAATCAATTATAATCGGAGATTCATCGCATTCATTTCTCATGAATTGTAATAATCCATTACTGAATGCGATCACAAGACCAGCTGAATGAATTTCACTTTTAAACCATTTTACATCGACCACATTAGCAGTATTAGCAGTTGTTGAATGATAACTGCGACCGTAAACACCTTCAATTGCAGGCAATGGTACTTTCGATATGAAATTACCGAATTGATCGTACGCGTGAACTTGATGTTCAACTGAACCGAATAATAATATTTTACCGTCTGGTGACCACTCGACGCAAGAAAGTTTAATTGATTTAATGTCTTTACCCCATAAACGATTACCGTCGACGGAACCGACTATAATCGCTCCGTCTTCGTACGCAATGCATATTTTCATTCCGTCTGCTGTCCACGCCATTCCACAAACAACAGATTTATTTCTATTGTTTATCATCTCTTCGTACCACGAACCACGATACATCATCCATACAATTATTAGACCGCTCGCATCGCTCGACGTTAATTTCTGGTATTTATCGTTCCATAACACATCTTGAACACTGTTATGATGACCTTCGAGTGTTTGGTTCATGGAGAGATTACGTGGTGTTGACAGACCAGAAATGACTTTGCTTTCGAAAACATCTAATTTTAGTACTTTTAATAAACCGTAATCACCGCCACAAGCGATGTATCCATGTTCACTGCTCCATGATAAACATCGCACTTTATTTTGATTTGGAATCGCAATTTTCTTGCTTAAATAAACAAACATTATTATTTATTTATTGTACCATCGTCGCATCAAGAAAATATCAAATCAAACTTCTTTTTGGGATTTGTTTTCATTCGCACATATTTGTTGCTAACGGAGACTAAATTGACTCAATAAAACATTTTATCGATCAACGCATAACATTTCACATCCTTCACAACTTATTCATCGTAAATAATAATACAAATCTTCGTACATGTATTTAATCATGATAATTTCTTTCATGTGCATGACTACTCACTTTAATTGATTTAGTTTATTATTCGGTTTTGGAAATTATAAATTGAATATTTATAATCAATGATCACAATTAAAGTGAACACAATTAAAACAATTTCAATCGAAATGTTTACAAGTGAATCGAAAAAATTATAATTAGTGACTAATTAATTAAGCATTTTATTCTGTTTACATTTACATTACATTTGATTTGATTTGATTACATATTCTAATAGTAACGAGTTTGTAACCACATTCCACCGTCACCAGATCTTGCTTTTGTCGGTGGTGTTCTACCGACCCATGCAACTGTCGCATTTCTTGTTGATCTAACGTATGACGATGGTAACCACACGCTCAATTGAGAAGATTGATAGACACGAGCTCTAACGTAACGTCGTCGATTCATCGGACCACCGCCTCCGCCACCAGGACCAATACCTCCGATGTCAGTTGGGCCTTGCGGTCCTTGCGGTCCAGTTGGTCCTTGTGCTCCTCCGGGTATCGGAAACGGAAGTAATATAATTGGTGAATCATTACCACCTGGACCCGTTGGAAACTGGTCACCTACTCCTCCTCCTCCTATTGGAATCGGTATGGGCATTTGTCCACCGCCGCCTCCGCCGCCAATGGGAATCAGAATGGGATGTTGATCATCATTACCAGGATGTTGATCGGGTATAATAGGTACTGGTATTGGAACTGGTGGATGATCTCCACCACCACCACCTGGAGGAACAACGACAACAATTTGATTTGCAGGACCAGTTGCTGCAGGAGTTCCACCGCTAACAGGAGGACAGATACATCCTCCACCAAAACCGCCACCAGGAAAACCTCCTCCGTAAAAACCTTTACCACCAAAGCCTCCTTTACCTCCACGACCACCTCCACCTCTGACCTGTGGTTGAAGTGTTTGTAATGGATCACTATGAACACAACATAAGAAGAAGAATGAGAAAATGAATTTGAAGAGAATCATTTTTTGTTTTGATTGATTTTGCATTTGAGAATCATTTTATAGTTAAATACAATTAATTAAATTCAGTTTAAATTACCTTGAATTGTAACATATTTTGAAATTGTCACGATTTAAAAACAAAACATTGAACATTGAACAATTGATGACGATAATCACAATGAAAAGAATTTAATTTAATTTAAAGTCACACATACTTTTGTTTTTCAACTCAATTTATTCATTATTCATTAATTCCAAATCATTCTCTTCATCATCATCATTCATTTATCATTTCATTTCAAAAGTGAAAACAATTACATTTAATAAGTAAAAATAGAAGTACATGTAGTATTTCATTTTGGCACTCACAATTAATCGTTGTTTAATTAAATTGCACTTACTTATTTAATCATTAATAATTAAATTAAATAAAAATTTGTTAAATTAATTTGATTACTTTTCAGATTCAAAAAATGTTTGATAACAATTATATGATGAATCAACGTGAAAATGAGATAATTCAGATAAAGGTGACATATAAAAAACATCAAATAATATTGTAATTGATATAGGCATATTGTTTAAATCAGTGAATGTATCATTAACAAATAAAACTTTATCTTCAATCAATCGTTGTAATATAATTCCGTAAATCGCAATTGTTCTGTAAATTAAATATTGAACATGAAAATTTAATTAATCATAGTAATTAATTATTACTTATTGCGTGAACAACATTTATTGCAGTTGTATGAAATTAATTTAAAATTGAGCACTTCTTCGGGACGTATTTCACTTCCGAGTGGCCATTGAAATTTCTATACAATTAAATCAAATTGTAATATTTATACAATTTATATCAATATCTAAATTTCACCTCATCAACTCTTATGTTTCCATTAATGGTTCTCTCAAGAATTCGTGTCGCAAATGAAACTCCTAATTGCAACAACAACAACAAAACACATTAATTAATTGATTTAATGAAATGTTATATGTTGGGCTGTGACATTTCGGTTTTGGACGAAGCGACTAATTTAAAAAACCTCGAAGTTGAAGATGTTTTGTCTCTATTTTCAGTTTTGTTTTGTTTTTCAGTGAAGAAAATGTTGAATGTTACATGATTTACATATATTATGATAAAAGCATAGAGAGTAAAGCATAAACTCGTATTTTTCGGTTTTCACAATTTAGAAACCGCTAAACAGCGTCCGGAAACCGCAGTGTTTAATTACACACAACATATTTGATAAATTGATATGCAACCGAGATTTCAATAACTTCTGCTCATTTCTTCAATTTCCATATGAAATTTTTAATCTAATAAACCTCTCTAATCTAATCTAGTAAAACAATAAAAACTTAAGTTACCAATTTGATGAATTAATCAAGTTATCCGTGAGTCACTTTTACTTTTATGTGAATGCTCTATGCTGTATTTCACATTCACAAGAAAATGTGACATAATGTAAATGTAAAATAAAATGGAGCAGTTCACATTATACAGGTTTTTGTTCGATGAACAAATTT
>NCKV01000728.1:0-14283 GCA_003675905.2 Leptotrombidium deliense
CAAACAAGAAGCGGTTAACTTCATAAACAAATTCATTCAAACCTCAAACTTTCTAATTTAAGACATTCGTGTATTGAACACAGCGTTCAACAAAGTCATTCACAGTGACGCTCTTTAATGGAAAACATGTCACAGAAAATATGTTCTTCAAAACTCATTAAAATATTAATTACCGATAAAAATATGTAAAGTATTATTATCTGCGTTTGATGTATACAGCGACATTGTCAGGTAAACCATTCACTGGTGATGAATAATGTTTCCGTCGTGAACGCAATTTTTATAATACTTACTGCACACATGACATGTAAAATATAAATGTATTGTGTAATAAATGGAAAGCTGCACATTTTTGTAACTCAATTTTCACTTTTGTAAGTACTTGTGTTGCTTTTTTATTTCATAAATTCATTCATTTTGATTTGAAAGCGAAACGATCGTTTTCAGTGCTCATTCGTACTGAATTACTAAAAGAAAACTACAAGTGTCTGCTTTTATATTGCTATCATTTGCTCAACTTTTATTGCTCTCCAATCTTTCGGGTTTAATTAACAATTTAAGAAAATATTGAACAAATTGCTGAAATTGCCTTCGAATGGTTCTCCTGAGGCTCAATTTCAGCAAAATTTCTTTTTTACACTTTTTCGGAATTAATTTAACATCGCTTTTTGAGATTCATCCCTAATTGAAGAACATTGTTTTTTAGACTTCTTTCGTTACGTCGTAAATAATGAATAAACGAATGCTTTTTGTTTTCTGCTTTCAGGTAACGTTTCTTCGCGAATTGCTGCACTCATCAAATTTCGTAAATAAACGCAACTTATTACAAATGCAGCAAAGTTAGTAAAGTAATTGCCTGCAAAATACATGTGTACTACAGCATTCTATTGATGTTTGAAATGCAATCATCTAAAAAATGTCGAACACGGAACGAAAATGCAGACTTTATTTGAGTGAAAGTGAAAAGTGAAACAATATATAAGTAATTAAATTGAAGAAGCTGTGCACGTCTGATTGTTTGCCAGACATGAATGGAAGAGAAAGTGTTGCGAGAACAACTTTCGTCTTTGCAAGTGATGTATTATTTCGTTATTTTAACTCGTGTTTTGTGAACATAAAACGAATCGCTCTGCGAAAGCTTGAATTACTCGAATAAAAAAGTTTCAAAGCGAGACTCGATTGCTTTGAGGCTGTGTACGCTTTTAAGTTTTACAGTTTTTAAACGAAAAAAGAAGAGAAAATAAAAAGCGATTTCGAATCGATCGTTGGTCTCAAAGGAAGAATCAGCAAAAGTATTGCTTATATTGCTCACCTCTAAACACAACCAAAGAAACACAACTGTAAACAAATATTGATTTCATAGCCATTTTTCAGATTACGTAAAAACACTGCAAACACTGCTGCGAATTTGCAATAAATTCACTTTTTATTGAAGACGTCAGCAGAAACGGAGTTGTATTGTTTAAATCGAATTGTGCACCAAATGCTCGAATGTAAACGCAACACAAACATTTTATTCACACTTGTTGCGAACACTGTTCAATTAACATTTCGTGAGCACCGTAACTGCTTGTTATTGTTTTGGTGATTGTCAGTCGAGCGCACTTTTATTAATTATGGTCGCAAATCACGCGAACATTCGTAAATACACCGTTTCAAGCAGTCGATAATTAGCGACGAAACATTCGTTCATTTCAACTGTTGGTGGCTATTCAATCGCTTTGTATTGAATGAATAGTTTGTATGTCATCGTCAAGGTACTCAAATGTCGCAAATACTCTAATGTATAAAAAACTGCGCTCTTTTCGTAACTATTACTACCGTCAACAATGAAAGACGTATAAATTCGTTTCTATTCGAGTATGTATTCTTGCGTGACTACGTAGCGTGCGACGACAACTTTTCATTCAATACTTTCGATTAATTTTATGATTGCATGTTTTCTAATTTCAATGCTTTTGTTGCCTCTTCAAATCAAAAAGCTAAACTTTTTACGACAACATTCTAATTTGACAGCAACGTTACGGACCTCTGAATTCTGTGCTGAAAAACGTCGTTTTCCTTTCAACGCTTCCAAAGAAATGTTACGTACAGTAGTTTTCTCTCTTTCTTATTTTTGTGTTTTCACTACTTTCGATATTTACGTGTCGCTTTGGATACATTTACTGTCACAATTGCGTTCATAATGATTTATAAAAGAATTGTTACAAAATATTTAATGTTTCTCTGATTGCGATTTGATTCATAAACAACACAACTTTATATTTGAGAAGTATTCCTGTGTTAATTTTTGAGCGATTTATTTTGTGTTACGAGTTACAGTTCATAACTTCAAGTGTATCAATATCAGATGTGAAGTTTTGATTCGCTAATTTTGTGCTAAAAATGACATGAGTCAATTGTCGTTATGCAGATCTATTTTTAGAGATTTATTTTTGTACTTTCAATTCGACATTATTTTGCTTCAAATATTGAAAATGGATTAATCATTCTATAATTGAAATGACTTGATATACTAACAATGTTTAGTAATATTTGAAATATTTAAAAGAATTTTTAAACGGAGAGAATAAAACTTTACAGATTAATTATGAATTTAACTTTGTTGATTCAGTTAATATTTATAAAATGGAACGAATGAACTTTGAAATATGGTTTTGGTTACGCTTGAATAATTAATGATTAGCTTTAAATAATAAAATTTATACTATAAACATATGAATGCCAATAACGATTTGTTATGCGACATTCTTTGAATTGTTTTCATCTTTTGCTTCCGGTATCGACTGCAGTTTAAAATTCCAAGTCAACTTTGCAATTAATCGTTTCTGTCAACAGTTTTTGTTCATGGCAAATGGAAACTATGTGCTAACAACATGAAATAACTGCAACAAATTATTAAGCAACGATCACATTGCAGAGAAGAATGTGTCAAACGTCTGGATTTTCAAATTTCATGTAAGTTATTGCCGTTTAAAATGCCAAAATGCAAATGTCGCTGAAAAATTTAACGTGATTTATTGTTATTTACTAGTTAGATATTGAAAAAATGATTGAATATTAGTTGTTCACTTTGAATTGCAGATGCAGAGCGAGCTTTGAATTCAGTGCAACAATTGCGAGAAGATTGCGTAAGAGTGTGGGACGTAAGTGTTGCACATTCCCTGTTTTCGTTGAAGCTTCAATTTTTATTTTATTTTCGTTTGTTTTTCGTTCACAAATACTCTTTTTTAGCAATTTAACAGACATTTCCAATTACTGTGATGGCTGCCAAACCTTTGGTTCTTCGATTAAAGACGAGAAATGGTCAGCAAATGCTAGAAAGTCTGACAGAAGAGAATTCGGTGGAAGATTTGAAGGCTGTTATATTCAGCGTTACGAGTATAAATCCGATGAAAATGCGGGTTCTTCGAGGCTATCCTCCGAAAACGATTGATTTAAACAACGATCGACTGAAACTCTCTTCATTGCAATTGAATCCAAAAGAGACGTTGATCATTGAAGAGGTGCTCGATACTTGTGGTACGAAACTCTCACGAGACACACGTTTATGTGTAATAATTGTTTTAATTTTGATTCTGAACAGACAATCGAAAAAGACGTCTAACGCCGAATTATCTGCTGGAAAATATGTCTTATTCAAGTAACAAACACATTCCAGCTGGTATTCTGATGCGCAGACCTGTGCCTGCCAACAATTCGTGTTTATTTACCAGTATTTATTTTGCTATATCTGGTGGAGAATTAAACGAAAATGTCGGTGCAGAAATGCGACAAATTATTGCCGATACAGTTGCTGCTGATAGAGAGACGTACAACGAAGGTTTTCTTGGGAAACCAAACCGAGAATACTGCACATGGATTTTAAACGAAGAACACTGGGGTGGTGCCATTGAAGTATCTATTTTAACAAAATACTACTCAATTGAAATAGTTGTTGTTGATACTCAAAATGTTAGATTGAATCACTTTGGTGAAGACATGAATTATCAGAACAGAATTCTACTTATTTATGATGGCATTCATTACGATCCTCTTGTTTTGGAACTTTTTGACGAAAATCATGCGATTCAAACCGTATTCCCTTCCTCAGACGCAAATATTCTGGAAATGGCTTTAGAAGTTTGTCACGAAGCACGAGCTACTCGTCAGTACACAGATGTTCAAAATTTTACACTGCGTTGTATTATTTGCAACATTCGTCTTGTTGGTCAACAGCAGGCGCAGGAACACGCCAAGGAGACCGGTCATCAAAACTTTACTGAAATCTGATCTCGTTAATTACTAGTATTTATTATTATTATTATTAATCAACTAATTTAAACCGTTGAATCATGTTTTAAAATGTTGTCATCAAAGTACAAACATTTTAAGCTTCTCTTTACTGTTTACTCTTACACTGAATTCACTTCTAACTTATTAACAGCAAAAATTTATTGATTTTTGACGCTACCTAAAAGGAATTTTTATTGTAATCAGTAAGAAAGTTTCGTTAAAGTGGTCGTTGAAGTCGACGTACTGACGAGTGCGTTCCTCTGGAATGATCTGTAAGTGATGCAAATGTAACGCTTTCATGCAAATTCGTTGAGGCGCGAGAAGAAGTGGGCTGTGTTTACTGTATTTTATTGAGATTTTAGTGTGAAATGTGTGCAACATAAGAAGTATCTTGTTTTTGTGGAATCTGTAAACTCGAGTGTGTCCGTAAGACACGCTTCTTATCGATTTTGATGGTCTTATAAATATTGAAAGAAACAGTTGCACCTGTCGCGACATTGCATGCAGTGCACTCGCGAGCATCGACAAGAGTGCCGCTTGCAGATCACTGCTGTTGCCGATGCATCGCAATCAAAACATTCATTGTTTGTAAAGTATATACGAAACGATAACTGTGTTATGTGTACCGTGCGCTGATTGCTGTACACATTAAAAGCATTGCATTTTGATGGCAATACAATTAAAAGCGATGAGTGAACGACGCGTGTTTTGTTGTCGAGTAGAACAATGCATAATCCAATGAAAGCAATGACGATTCTATTCAGTGTACGTTCGCAAACATTCGTACAACGTTTCTTTTTCATGCTTCTCTAAAATAACATCGCGTTTACTGTTCTTTCTTTAGCAGACAAGAAGCATTCGCAGCGTTGACTTATTGCCATGTTTATCACTGCCTTTCTCTTCCATCTCATCTCGTGTATGGATTTGAAAGATGTTCTCCAACTCGCCTTTGATTCAAAGCTCTGTTTACAAAAGCGATGACAAATGCAAACTTCGCTATCCATACTTGTCCACTGTTTCCTCTCAGTTCTCGATATTCAATGCGTGCAACTGTGCAGCAGTGCAATTCGATTCATTTCATGCTCGTAACGGATGCGATCTCAGCTCTGCAAGTCTGTTCGCGAGTTTCACAGTTGTGACGCCTTTCGTTCTTCTCAAGCAATCGTCAAAAAAGTTCAATCAAAAAGCAATTTTTTGTTCTCTTTTAATAAACGCGAAGGCGAGTCAAATTGCGTATTAAGCTTGACGAACACTTTGATTGTCGAGTTTCAATTAGTTCTAATTTAACGTGAAAAGTGCAACGCGTCACTTCTTCGATTAAAGTGCGAACATTAAATTGAAAAAGCGAAAATATTAGAAATTATAATGTCTAGAATTGGCTTCCTTCGTTTTTCTGACAGCTTTCGAAAATTATTCTAAAATGGAAACTTTTTTCGCGACAATTTTTTCGCATACGAACAAACGGCGAAAAACGTTGCAAACTTTTCTTGAAATGAGTTGCAAAGTGCGATCAATTCAATTTTGGTTCAACTTCGAAACACAACAGTTAACAGTTGTTCGCAGATTATTTTCTAAATTCACTGTTTTCTGCTATAAAATGGTTGTTGAATCGTTTTGAAGCTGTTTATTCTTGGATGGCACAAATATTGAAAACTGTAATTTAATAATGTTTCGCTGGAAAGTAAAATTAGGTTTTTCTTGAATCGCAAAACTTTTTGAATAATAATTTAATTTTTCGTGAATTTCGGTTTAACATTTTTGTTGAGTCGAAAGCGTAATACGTTTTCATGGCGAATGCGAACCTTTTAAAGCATACATTGTCAGACAATTGATAGAAGTTGAAAATGTGTTTTCGAAAATACAATTTCTTCTCTGAAAATATATCGAATATGTATTTCGCTCGAGGAAAATGTGTGCACAAATCGTTGAGAAGTGCGAGAAAAACAGAGAAAAACAAATCTAACCGTAAATGAATAGAACGTATTCTGTGTCTCAGTTGTGCGAGTTCACAGTTTCTCTTCTCAGCTCGTCATTCTTGCCAAGCACAAACGTTGTGACTCGAAATTCGATTTTCAGTCACTTTCCAAGTCGCACTTCTCACGCAATGTGATGAATACATACGCAAGTGATTAAAAGTTACCAAATCTCTCAACAATAATTAGCGAACTGAATTCGAGGCATCGGTAATTTGTCGCTTAAAACACTACAATAAACCGAGAATTTAGTGCAATATGCAGTCGACAATTCGTTCGATTCTTTTCCTTTTTAAAAAGTAATTTAAATTCTTTGAGAAATGGTTATTAACGAGAATAAACGAGAAAATGTTTATACGTTTTCAGTTTCACGCGTCATTAAAATGTATTCTCTTTTTGCAGCTTTGAATTGATTTGAAATTAAGCCAAACGAAATGCGATGCATTCTAAATGCAACACAATTGCACACTTTGTGTCCATTTTTCGTTTTGCATTCACAATGTCGGCGACAGTTGTGTTTCCACAGTTTACATCCTGTTTCCATAATTCAACGCAACTATTTCATTATTGGACCGTTGTTCGTTAACTAATCTTGAACAGCATTAAAAACAAATCGCGAATTCATCAAACGTCATTAGAGCTGCATTCGTTGTGTCCGCTGCAGCAAGCACACCATTCAAAGCGGATTCACATTTATTCACGTTCATTCATTTTTCACCGAATTTATTGCAAACAAAGCATTTCTCAATTTCACTGATAATTAAACAGTTATTCAAATGCGCTGCAATTGCAAAAGTGGAAATAAGCGACTGTTCGACTGATGTGTTTGCAATTCGAAACGCTTGCTTTGCTTGTTGCAATTGAAGTGGTTTTATGGGAACGCAATATATTTCCTCAGAGACTCGAAATGTTCTTTCAATGTCCGTTTGAACACCGAGTGTAACGAAGACCACTAAAATTGAAAAGTGTTTTATACGTTTTATGTACATAATCTGTGCGAAAAGCAAATTTGAAAAATGTTCACATTAATAAGTAAAGAGAGTTGTGCATTTTCAATGCTGCACCTTTTTTCAGCGTAATACATGACTGAAATGAAATATTTAAATTTTACTTCAAATTACTTACAAAGAATGCAACAAAAGTGAGTATTCTTGTGAGTGCTATGTAGAAGAAAAAATTTAATTTGCAATGCATTCGCTTCGCAACGGTCGAAGCAAACGCATCGTTCTCATGATTTGCATCATTTGCTGGTCGTTTGCGTATTTGTTACTCGATTTGCGAAATCATAACTCTTCATAAATAAAACAAAATTAAGAGAGAAGGTTTGTCTGTGCAAATTAATTAAATTACGAGTTTCATCGAAAAAATATTGATCGCAAAAAGCGAATTATTTTTTAATTAACAAACCAAACACATCAAGTATTGCAAGAATTCGCGTGCAATGAACGTTCTAATAGAACGGCCTGTAGACTGTCTAATGTAATGTTACGCTATTTACGTTCACTATAAATGTTTCTATGAAAACAAAGATACAAAGAACAGTGCCATAAATAATTGAAAATATGTTCAGCTGCGAATTGTCGAAAATACGCGTTTCAGGTGCGAATGGCGAATTCTGCAAATACTGAACACGTGAACGAAACACATTTACACTGATATTCACATTCAATTTCAGTTGGCACAATCATTGAAGAATTTTTTCATCTATTTTCACTTTTCTGCAAAATGCGAATTCTTCGTCTTATTTACTTACTTCGCTTCATCTCTAGTACATTTTCAAATCGAGAAATGACATGAAATGAGTCGTGCTCTGAATTACCTTTCACAGTGACAACGATAAATTAAAGTTCATTGGACATCGATAGCTCGCAGCCTTTGACAACACGAATATTCAATTGCGAATATTCTATTTCACAAATGAAATGAAAAACGTCTGAAAGCAAAACGAAACCAGATTTCAGTGCTACTGCAAAGATTGCTGAAAGTAAAAAGATTGCCAGCAATTCACTATGTTCGTATACTTTATTTTCTATTCGAAAGAATCTTGTGTAATTTACAATAATTGCTTCCAAATTCGTTGCATTTATAGACTCATTCATCATTTTTAAAAATAAATTTATTTTTCACTGCGTTTTTGTGACACAACTTAAATATTTTTGAAGTTATTTAAAATAAATATTTTTTTCATGTCATCGAAGCAATTACGCGACACTTTTGAAGAGAAAAATTCGCATCTTTTCGGTGAAATATGCAAAAGTTCGCGAAGATGAGAGCGAAAGTTGAGTCTCACATAATGTTCACATTTAACGGAAAGTCGTGTAAAACGGTTGCAGTCGGTCATTGAATGCTTTGGAATTTCACTTTTATTGTCGTGTTTAAAACATTTTCAAGACGTAACACTTGTAATAGTTGTACAAAGAGGCGATAAATTTTTTATTTTCTGCATAAATAGATTAGAAGGAATAAGAAAAGCAAACATTGTCTCCGCTCACTGCTTCATTGTGCGCTTCTAATTAAATTCGCAACTCCTTTATCCAAAAATGCATCTCACTTTTATCTTTTTAAGAAAACACAAACGAAACGTGAAAAACGATGTTGCTGCGATGTTGCACTGCTCGCTGGTAATTGGCTTCCGATGTTCTCTGCCATGTATTCAATGGTGTATTCAACGACAGCGAATTTAATTTTCTTGTAAAACACGAGCACCATAAATATTCAATGTTTATACTGTTCATATTGTGTGTGCATACAAGCAGATTGTCAATTGTCCACCGAATTTAAACGTGCTTACATTTTAAATAAAATATTCACTGAATTCAAATTGAGCGTTGAAATGCTTCTCTGATTCAACAATTGCACACACAAATCCCATGGAATCAATTGTGCCATGTTCTTTATTCGAAATATGCTTTTATTCGCAAGCAATCGAATAATGCACACTACTAGCTACAAAAACAGATCCCATAAAACAGTGATAGTCGAATACAAGCAAAATTAATGTAATTTATATCGCTTTTGCGAAGCACTAAAACATTCTCCAAAAATGCATCTTATTCGCACCGACATTATATAAATGCGCTTGCAATCCGTTTTTATATTCACAAATAATCCGTCTTAACTTATACCGCATTCTTCATTAGCGATGATCATCACGAACACTTGCACACAATGTTCGCCACGTATACAGACCTATATCAGAGACTATCGAAAACATAGAAAACAGTGGCTTCGAACATGGCTGTGTTGCAAATACAAACGAATGCAACATTGAAATAGCGTGCATCAAGAAGGAACGAATGTATGAAACGTCGAATGAATTTGTACGCTATTCAAGTGTTTAGCACGACAGACAGACAATTGGTGGCTTCAAAAACTTTTCGTCGCGTATTTTATTGAATTAAATCAGTGACTTTTCAAGAAAACAAAATTTCACAAATTTCTTGTTTTTGTTGCAGCAAATAGAAACATTGTTCTGAACAATGACCGCGAAGATTGTCCAAGCTCTCAACTGTTACTGCAATACATATTATGTGCGTGGCATACATGTATGTAAATAAGGGTCTAGAATTGTATTACAGATGAATGATGTTTTATTTAAAAATGGTTCCATTTTTGTTGTGCCTTGTGTATTGCAGAGCAGTTCGCATTCGAATGCAGCCCAAAAACATTGCAAACCGTACAAGTGTGAAAGTGCAAATAGACTGAATACAATGAACACTGTCGTGAGTTCTGTGCATATGTATAACATTGTGAATAACCACTGAATTTATTGTGAAGAAAACAGTTTTAGACAAAAGAGAACGTAAACACATTTGCATTCAGTGCAATCGTTTTATTGAAATAGTCGCGAAAACGATTTAATGCAAACAACTGTGTGCACGCAATACTTGCGAAGTGCGATGCGTGTTATTGTTGCGAAGAATGTCTATTTCGCTCTATTCTTCAAGTGTTGCAGAAATGTACAGTTTGTACTCGCTGTAAAACATGCAAATCCGATGTTGAACGCTTCAGCGAAAATTAGCACTTCAAAAGTGCTTATTAGTGTTATAAACGTTTTTCCAACTTAATCTGAACTTAGCTGCTTTTCTGTAAAATGAATTATCAGTTCTTTTATTGAATGTTTAGTATTCAAAACATTTTTATGAAAATTCGAAATGAATAAAAATTTTGCGGAATGGAATCACAATATTTTCAATTGCTTTAACCTCAGCATTTTCAATGCTCACAGCTTTCGCGAGTTATGAATAAAGTTCGCAAAAAATTAGCCGAAACCATTGCCGCGTTCTTTCATTCATCTATATCAACAAAATTATATAATTTTCGTTTCTTCTTTAAGCAGAGATTATTTGTGCAGAAATGATTACACGTGTAATGAACATGAACCGCAAACTGTGTAAACCGCTTTAAAACAGTTAATCGTTAAAACACTAATTTAACAAAATTTGCACAGCAATTATTCAAAATAAGATCGCAATTAGAGTGTGTTCTAAATTTAAATTCATTTCGCAGCAAATTTTGCGAATCATGTCGAACAAACAGAAAAACAAACTGCTCTCCATTTCAGTGGCAGTCGCATATTTCATCTCAGTTTTCGTGTATTTTAAACTCATTTCGCTGATTTGAGTTGAAAAACTGAAAACACAAAGAAATGCACAGCAATTTGCATTCGATTTTATATTGTTGCGGATTGCAAGAGCAGTGCAACAAAAAGCGTTTAATAACTCGTAAGTAATGAATATCGGTTCCAGTGGCACAATTCGCAACCACAGTCGTGCTGAAAAATTCATGAACAAATGTTTGTTGTTTTGGCAGCTATCGCGTTGCTCGCAATGGTTGCGATGTTTTTCGGCCACATTCGCGACTCACTCGAGAATTGCATTCCGCAGTGATTATTGCACTTTCGCAGCTTTTGTCTGCGAATATTGCGTTCATTTAATAAACGAATCATTGTTATTCGCAATTATTGTTATTCGAGACGTGTTTTGCGAATCGATTCGCCAGACTTCACTTTTCGTTTGAATAATAAGTGGTCACTGTTCAGCCACACATTAACCGCTCCATTTGTTTAGCTGCAAATCGTTGTCTTCTCTCTGCTGTCTCTCGTCTCTTTCTCCTTTTTCTCTGTTTTCTCGCACTTTTTCTCAAAAATCGAAACATCGCAAAAACAATTGATCGCATTATTTGTTGCCCTCTTTTCCTTTTGCAAAGTGCGCGAAAAGTGCGACACATAAATACAACATTTTGTGCACTTTAATCAAATTACACCGCTTTAAATTCATTATGTATTTAAATAAATTATAATACGGTTTTAAAATGTTTTTTAAACCGTAAAATGCTCGCTTTCAACGAATAATTAAGCTAAACAGCGTTAATTTTAAAGGCACGCATATATTTATGAGTTGCGAAACAGTCGCTGCAACAAAATTAATTGATATTAAGTCACTTCTCCGAATTCGAACATAAATTATGAGTAAAAAACACTTACATCGAGAATACCGATGTGTCCGCTAATTCCAGGGCGTATCTGAGCAAGACGATCAATTTTTCAGTGCTCTTCATTCATTTATTTTCAAATCACGTTTCGAGTGAAACCACCAAAACAAAAGGTACGCATTGTGCGGTTGAATCAGCTTCATTTTAATGTCACACATTTAAAACTTCTCGTTACTTTCGTTAAATACGAATTGTTTTTTGCTTCTCAGACTTTCATTTCGCAATATTTTGTGTGAAAACAATCACTGAGCGAACGACGTAATAACAATGAAACGATATGTAATCAATCAGATACTCAAAAAATAAGAGTCATAAACTTGAACAGCTTTCGAAAATGACCAGATTTGGAACAAAAAAGTCGCCTCTGATTTCAATGAACGGTACTTTCGGAGCAACTGTTTTGTTATAAACTTATGTTTCAATGCAAGCAATTTGCGAATGAACAATTTCACAAAATATAAAAGACTTTATTGTAAACATTGTAAAGACTTTACAAGCCTTTGTACTCCAAATCCTTCATCTCTAAAATATCGCATTTCAGTTTTAATTTGAGAATAAGCTTGGAAATGTTGTCGCGATGCTGACAGTCACTGATTCCCATTCGCTGCAGAGTCACATCACTCATTCGCACCAACGAACGACCTGTGATCTCATGTTCGTGAAACAACTGTCCATACAGTCCGTAATACTCTTCGGCATGTCTTTTCAACCATTTCATCACATCTCCATTGTTCCAGAAGAAGACAAGTTTCGGTTTCGTCGTATCTTCCGCGACTCGGTTCGCACACGCAGCCATTTACATTGCATCAATGCGCGTGCGTTGCTTTTCTGCAGTCACCGCGTTCCCGAGGAGTGCGGAGTCCGCGTTTTGCGAACACAACGAAACTTTTTATTCTTGCTTTCTACTTTCCACTCTAATTTAATATTGGCTGCATTTTTGAACGAATCGCCCGTTTTGCATATTTCAATGAAGTCGTTGTGTTGCGTGCGACGCTCTCGGCGAACGTTCGTCGTGTTCGCAAATGTGAACCGAAATAAGAACAGCTTTCAGATTGCAAAGAAAGTGATTGCTTCTGCAAAAAAGGCAGCGTTTGTGCATAGTTTTTGAACTGTTTTTTATGCTTGATTGTATTCTTCGTTCGTTGGCTTTGTTCGCAGTCGTTGCAAATCAATATTTGAAATTTTTAATGGCAGCTCAATATTAATGGCAATCAATAAGTTTCAAGACGGCTTCTTTCTTGCTTAATCTTATTGTGAACTGTTATCTAACTTTGATCCGTTCTTAATCCGGGCTTTGTTTGCTTTTGTTTCGCGAAAGCGATGTTTGATTAATTGCAGCAGAAGCTAATTTCACACACTCGTATTGTTTCTGTAGTGAGGTCAATTAAAAGCCGTTTTTTAGAAACGCATTTCAAATTTAATAGATTGCGTCGAAAAAGCAGTAAAGGTTAGTTTTGTTGGCATTCGAGAGAAAATAACCATAAAATGTGAACATTAATCGCGCAGTGTAACGACACTTTTTGCAGCTCATAAACGTGTAATTGTCTGATGAAGTCGTGTACTCGTATATAAGCCATGATTTAAAGTATTATAGTTTTTAAATAGCATCGCAGGCATCGCAAGCACTTAATGATTACGTGAAGGATAAACGAGTGCTTTCTTTGCGAACTGTATTTGCGTTTAATCACCAACTTCTGAGAAGTTCTGCGAAAATCGGTTAAAACAGCACTCTTTTCAACGGTTCACGTTTTTAGTTCGCTTGTGTTGCTTTCGCTGCTTTCTTAATTTGTTACTCTTTCCAACGAAGAGTTGTGTGCAAAAAAAGAGGAACTCGAGTTTCGCCAGTTCTGTGTTCCTAACGATGTTCGCAGATTGAAAATGAATCGACGCTTTTTTTTGCTTGTAATTAAAATTATAAACGAACCCAATCGACGAGTAAACACAATATGCATTAACCTTTTTCATTGCATTATCTCAGCTATTAATTATACGCTACAAAAAGTAGCCTTAATTAAGTATTTTTGACGAACCGTTTAAAGTGAAGGCGTATTAATGAACAGCACGTCAGTTGCGTTCACTACAAAGCATAATTTGTTTCCATTTTCTCGACGAAAGAAATCAAAGAACGGTTATTAATTTGAAAACACTGCTTTCGCTGAACAGCCAACAATGAATTCATTTCTGTGAAACACTGAATAAGTTTGCCGAAAAATGAACTTTTTTCATCTCTTTGCGTCATTAATATTTCATTTTTTCTCTGAAAACTGCGAACAGCGAGAATGGTATCAAACTAAACACCGAACTCTTCATTTCATACTTGAATTAACTTTCGACCAACTCGTTGCAACTGATTGTTGCAAAGATTGCACTGCAAACTTCATTGCAACATTTCGATTGTCTCGATTTCAATTATTTTTCTACGAAAAGTGAATAATGTCGACAAGAATTATGCTCATTGACCAAAAACTGCAATAAATCGAGATCAACTGTGACGAGTAAATATATAATAGTTTGTCACCAGTTTTTGTCATCTTCATATTTA
>NCKV01000729.1:0-14274 GCA_003675905.2 Leptotrombidium deliense
TTGCTTCCATTTTTAATGAATGTAAAACATTTCGTCGATGCAAACACACACACACACACACGCAAAAATTTATTCTTTTAGCGAAATTATTATTAATATTAATTTTTGTATTTTGTAATTATTGAGCGAAAAGGACGAGCGAATGCAATTAATGTCGCCATTTTTCGTCGTTCGTTTGTTTTTAACAAATTTAACATTAATTACTGTTGAAAAGCAAGCAAATTTTTAATTCGTTGTTTTAATTAAAGAATATTAATTAATTAACTAATAAAAAGCTTTATTCAATAATAATTCATTAACAACAACGTGCTGCTGCTGCTTTTGTTGAGGTATTCGTCGATAACTTTTTAGTAACAACAGAACTTTCGTTGCAAGAGGAATTGTTTGTTGTTAAACAAGTCACAATTAACATTGTGACACAGAAGATTCGATTCGTTATTACAATTGCATCTTTGCTGCCGAACGGTGGAAGTGAACACATTTCCATTTGTTGCTCTTCTTTGTCCACACTCGAGTCTCTTCCCATTGAATCGTCTTTGGCGCTCCATTTCTATATAAATTCATTTTCATTATATCTAACCAATATTTTCATTTTATTTCTTATTCCAACAGCGTTAGCAATGGTATGCGCCTTTTTGATCGCTCGACGATACATCAACTATCGCTTCGAATTATTATAATAATAAACTATAATCAACGACAGTAAACAAAGAAACAAGATTCGTGTGTTTTGCTTTCATGTGTTGCTTAAACTGTGTAAACTTAAAACTGTTTTATGTTATGTTACACTCGTAATTGCAGTTTGTTTAGCTTTATTCTCTTTATTTTGCTCTTTTCTCAAAAATCAATTAATTTTCTTCTTTTTTGCTTAAAATTAAACGAGAAACTAATTTACCTTCAAAACAAACAAACAATGAATATTTATAGAAATGTGTTCATTTTTGTTGTTCGCGATGTGTTCACTCGCAGCATCACATCGAGAGCAACACATTCGCATCAAATCATATTCACATTCGTTTTGCTTCGCATTTAAATTTAAATTATTCATTTCTTGTTTGGCGAAATTATTGTAAAAATATTCACTGTTTATTCATTTATTCATTGCTTTTCGACATTTTCGACATTCATTTCAATTTCGATTGCAATCTGCACAAACTTCGCTGCGGATTGCACTCTAAATCACTCGTCTGCTGCTTTCGTCGAGAGCAAAATTTAAATTGTGAGACGCACTGAAATTGAATTTGTTTTGCGAATAAACGTTTCACTGTATTCAAATTGAATTGACTGTAAAATGAACAGCAAAACTTTTGCCGTTTCTGCGAATTGCTTGCAAGCAAACTCATTGTTGACATAAAGACGTTCTGTTGGTTGCATTTCAAATATGAATTCGTGAATAATGCAAATCGAGTGCAAAACAATCAGTGTAAGTGTGTTTGCAATGCAACATATGCAAAGTTCGATATTCATGTGAAATGCATTTCATCGTCGTCGTTGTTCTCGCGTAATGATCATCAGCTTTATTGTGATTGCAACATAATCAATGTTTTCGCAGCGCGATCAGTCATTCGTCGAGCGAAGAATATGTGCGATAAAAAGCGATGTCTTACTTGTCAATCAATTGCACTAAGCGTACGTATGCAATGCAAGCGCTGTCTTCGCCGAGAATATGAACGCTCGGATTCACAATCGTCGTATTCGTCGAGTGTTTCGATGAGAACACTTTTGCAGTCGCAAATCGCGGTCAAAATAGACGTGTCAGAGAAAAGAAACGTGTGTGGATACAATGTCTATTGTGTATAACATATACACAACTTTATTATATATACTTACGATTGTCGAAATAGAATTTATGGAATTGCAGGCCGTTTATTAGATTACCGTTGCTTTCCGGTTCGAAACAAGTCATATTCGCATCGCAAAGCTGAGCGTACAATTCGTAGTTACATTTCGATACGCCTTCAATCAATGTTTCCGTCAAGCAAACGATCTCTTTTTTTCGCGACTCTGGTTTTAAAAGAAGATGCGAAAAAGTTATTTGTTGCTCGACATAAAAGAGACAATTGAACACAATGAGAGAGAATTGTTTCAAATCATAATTACCTTCGTTCTCGGTGCTCATTTTTCTGTTTCACCACGTTTCGCAGCAACTCGAATAACTTTTGTAATTCACTGTTGCATTCGCAGCGAAATTAAACACGAACTGTAAAACACACCACAAACTAACAGAAAATTGTAATCGAATCATAAACGATAAGTTTAGTTGAGTTTAGTGACGTTTACGAATCGTAATTGATATTCGCTTTGCTTTTAAAAACGTTTTCGTTGCTTTCTCTTCTCTTCTCTTTCAAAAATGTTTGTTTCGCTTTTGTGTGTATTTGTTGCCTTTGCGAATTGAAGGCAATCGAGTACTTTTACTCTTTTTTCTGAAAAACACACTGCATTGCAACGCAAGCACTCAATAATTGCAATTTACAACTTTTACATTACGTGTCTTTACTCAAGTGAAACATATTAAATTAAAATAATTATTATTGTTATTATTACAGACATTCTTTCGTTTTAAAATTCGCATTTCATTTGTCAACGTCAGCGAAAATGTTGCAATTTGTGAAAAGTTCACTTAAAATCAATTAAATATGCTCGAAGTGTATTATTTTAACTTCGTTTCGCTGTTCTTGTTGTGCTTGTTTTTACAAACACTGAAAAGTGAAGCAAGAAACAAGAAAACATTTCATCGCTTCGTAAATAATTAACAATTAATTCATTACGCAATGCACTGCGTATCAGTTTCATGGCTATTTTTATTCTTCAATTCCAACAATGTTTACGTTATTTAATAATAAGCAAATATTTATTTTCGTTCACTTTTTTCGATGAATCTCTTTAACGAAGTGTGTCTAATTATTTGATTAATACATGGAAGCAAGTGCGAGTGTTTGTGTTTTGTATGTATTTATATATCGGTCATTATTTACGCAGTATTTACGAAATTGAACTCGCAATGTGTGCATTGCAATGGCAATGTTTACGTTTCGTTAGATGAATAACAAGAAAATGTGTACTCTGTACACTGACCATCGACTGACGTGAATGACTGTGTTTTGTGCGTTTGCTTTTTTGTGCACAGTACA
Organism: Leptotrombidium deliense; assembly: GCA_003675905.2. Classification (NCBI taxonomy): domain Eukaryota; kingdom Metazoa; phylum Arthropoda; class Arachnida; order Trombidiformes; family Trombiculidae; genus Leptotrombidium; species Leptotrombidium deliense. The sequence goes on from NCKV01000729.1 coordinate 3,132, forward strand.
CTCAAAAGTCGAGACACATTCGCGACTTGGAAAATGGGTCATTCGCGGTGATCACCGCTTATCTTCACTTTCGGAAGTGCTTTTCATCGAGAAAGAGGAGAGAGATATTCAAAGCAATTTGCTTTTCCATATCGACAATAACAAGCCAGCAAATATTCGCAATTCGAGTTTGCTGATCGTATCTCAATAAATGCACACACAAATGCGACTGGCTGCACTAAAACTGTAACTGTTACTGTTACTGTTGTTGCGACAACGATAACAAGAATCGCGATGACGGATTAAAAATATGTGTGCGCCACTCGTTTCAATATTACATTTTTCGTTTTGCTGTTTTCATTCGCGAAAAGCAACATCACTTCGCTTCTTTCTTATTCTTTTCTCTTTTACTTTTCAATGCGAAACGAATGCAAAACAAGAAAAGAAGCTGAAATGATTCGCGAAACATCGTTTCGAACATTTATTGCGAGCAATTCACTATCTAATAAATTAATTGCGAATCGCAATGCATTTTATTCGTTTTTAACGTTACGACTGCAATTACCATTTATTCGCTCGTAATTAAGCAATTCAATTGCAATTCGATTGCATTGCGTTGCATTGTATTGCTATGTGAACTTTGCTTGCAAAATGTTGCGATGAAAGAAACGTTGCGTTGTGTTTAGCAAACAATTCAATTATTCTTTTTCGCCAATCAACTCAATCAATGTTTAGTAGTGAATAAACATTGCATTTGATTCGATTCGATTCGAGTTCACTTTGAATATTGTTTTTTAAACGCTCTTCAATAATAGAAGAAATGAAATGAATCACTTGGAGAATAAGTTGTAATTGAGTGAATCTCGAGTCTCAGAAAAGATGTACGAATTGCCGGCCGTATTCTGATCGGTTCATTGATTTCGAATTAATTTCGTCGGCGAATTATTTCCGAAGACTTATTTAGAACAATGTTTCGATCGCATTGCGAACACTGTTTACGCATTCGTGCGCACAATTGAAACACACGATTAATTAAATCGGTTTCGCTGTGAACAAAGGCGAAACGCATTCATTGTTTTGCAATTGATCCGACTGCGTGTGTATTCATTGAAAACAGAGAACAGAAGGGTTTTGGATACGAACACAGATTCGCTTGAATAGTCGCACGAGTTTTCATCGCCATCGCAGCATTCATTCATTCATCGGTTGTCTGTGCAACGCCGATGTTATCACTTCACTGCTTTGCATGTTTCATATTTCGCGATTGCATTCATGTTCACTTCTCGACGCGAATTTCGAATGCACAAAAAATATGATTTCTCAATTGGTTAACATACGAGACACAATTCGAGCGAAAATTATTACTTTTATTGTCTTTTTCATAAGTTTCTGCAAACACAAATTTGATCGGCAACTGACAATCGACGCGAATGCCGTTTCGAGTTTGGTCGTTCAATTTACGACTAATTCAGAGAAACAGATTCAGATCACTATTTACAATTATATTGCATTATTAATCAATCAATTAAAGCTGTGTTACACAATTCAAATAATGAATGTGAGACTGCATTCGATCATCACGTTTTTGATTCACACGTCTTTTGTTTTCCGTTAAAAATGTTTTCTAAAAAGTAATGTAATTAATGGAAACCGAAACATTGAGTTTAATTTAGAACTGAGGTTTGTTCTGTTTTACGTGCACACATGCATCGCAAATGTGGACACTCGACACTCGGACAACAGTTTTACTGATGACTTGTCATGTGTCGCGTTAAGTGATGTCTTTCGCGGAAACTTTCACCGCAAATATTGCATCGCAATTTCTCTTCGCGTTTCTTCTTCATCGGATCATTTGGAGTTACATTTTTGTGATGACTTCGCATGTGATACACCAAATCCGACGTCATGCGAAACGTGGCGTTGCATTTGGCGCACCAGTTGGTTTGCGGAAACGAAAGCGCCGCCAAAGACGGCGGTAAAAAGGGAAGCAATGACGGCGGAATTATCGTTTTGTTTGACGAACTGCCTGTCGCTGATGTCGGCATTGCCGCATTCGACGGTGTCGGCAATGATGGCAAAGGCGGCAGTGTGTTGCTCAGAGATGTCGGATAACCTGTGTGCGTACCTGTGAACACAGAGGGAACTGGCATTCCGCGTGTGTTGCCGTAAAAAGCGGCGAATGTGTCGTAATTTGCAGTCGCTTCTCCTGCGTTGCCAGTGCTCGTCGTTAAATGCGAAGACGTTTTGTCCACTTTACGAAACGCACTCGGCATGTGATTATTTGTTGCGAACGCTGTTGTCGAGACCTGAGGCAACGATGACATCAACGAAGAGACCATTCGTGTTTGATCCGTTAGTGGAATCGATGAAGACGAAGTTGTCACTATCGGAGGTTGAAACGCACTCATCTTTGATTTCTGTGAATCGAAACCATTTTTAATTTTGTGTTGTGTTTCTTTCACATCGTCGTTGACTAGTGAAGCGATGTCGAACGAGCGCTTCTTACGTTCCGGAGGAGGCATTTGAGTGACCGGTGGCCGACTCGGAGTAGTCACGGTTAAATTAGATGGAATAATTTCATGTCTTTTTGAACAACTGAACAACACGTGAATAACAACTAAATTCGGGTACAGAAATACTTCATTACACAAGCCGCAAAAGTAACGTTTACTGCCGTTTACTGTACTCGACGACGGCTGCGGTAAACGGATGTTGAGGTCTTCGCAAAACCAGGCCATGAGTTTGGAGTTCGAATGCCCGGTAATGTTTTGTAACGCTTTAAAGTAGAACTGTCCGTTTCTTAACACAACTTCCATGTTTTGTTCGTCGGAATGTTTGGCAACTTCAATGTTCTTGAACAGTTCTAATGCTCGTCGCTCGATCACTTCGCTATTCATTGTTCGTGTATATTTGAATGCGAGCCATTGCAACGGGTCTGAGAAGGGACCAAAAAGTTGGCCACATTTGATGGGCACCTCTTGCGCAACAATCGTGGTCGTTGAGTTCGACATGGACTCAGTTATTTTGCACTCGTTCTTTTCGGGTGCACCGTTCTGACCTTCGGTCATTTCGGGTCACTCTGTTCGCAGTTGAAGTAGACGTGTTATCTCTAATTTGGCTGCAAAACAAGAGCATTGATTAGGAATTAGGAGTGTATGTGTGTGTGGCCGTCTGTGAACTGCACGCAAGACTCTTGAATGGGTGACAATGGAAGAAGAAGCTTAATCGAAGCTGAACTCAATTCGCGTGACGTTTAATTACATTAAAAACAGTTAATTAAATGGCGCGCGAAGAGAGAGATGTGCTCAGTGCAATATATTTTGTGCTTTAGCGACACACACTCTTTTTTATCGTCGCATTAAAAAAGAGAGAAAAGTATGTTTGCAGTGTCCTAAATCTGTTCGTTTATCGATTGCCAGGCAAAGAAGCTGTTTCCGCGCAAAAATGTTTCCAAGAGATGCGAGATGCGTTTCGACTACTCGCTCACATCTTTTATTTCGCATCTCTTTTCGTTGCGTTTCTCTCTTTTCTTGTTTTTGGCCGAAAATGCATAAATATTCAAAAAGCGACGAATGCGAGAAATTTTCGGCTGCTTTCAACAAAGTTCTTAAGAATTTTGAGACGCGAAACTTTTTTCTAAATGAAAAGCCGGCATCACAACGATGCTTCATCTTCTTCATAATATTTCATAGTTTATATAAAAAATAAGAAATTAAATTACTACGGCACAAGGAAAGAAAGTTTCTGTTCTGTTCGCAGTGCAGCGAGTTAATCTTTGCTGCAAAATTAAATTAAAAAAAGATTGAATTCGTTGACGCGATGAAGAAGATGAAGAAGAAAGTTGAAAATTATTTATTTTTCTTCTTCTTCGCATCTACACTTCTCTTCTCTTCTCTTTCAACACTTTTTTCAGCACAATTTTTGATTTCGTAAAATTGAGTGAACTGCATAATTTTTTATTTGCTCAAACAGTAGCAGCATCGCATCGCAGCATCGCTTTTCAATTTTTGATCTCTTCTTCGCAGCTTTTGCCTTTGCTTTGCTTTTGTTTTGCTTTTTTGTTCGACAAACAATTGAAATGAAACACGAAAAAAGAATAAGTGTTCGCAATATAAACGAGCTGAGTAGTACAGTGTTGGTGTAAAAAGTGGCTACGCGATCATTTTAAAAGTGTGCACTGCTTGTTTCCATTACTGTAACGCGGCGAAACGAATTCATTCGTGAATCGTAATTGAAAATAAAGTAAATCGAGTAAAAACGACATGTTCTTTGTTAACCCATTCGGCATTGTTTTTCATTTTGTCGCACAAAATTAATTGCGTAATGAAAAAACATTCGCCATTTGTGTCGTTCATTCGGAACACTCAGTTCGCACTTTTCGCTCCGTTTTTATATTGAATGTTTTAAAGTAATCGAAAAGCAGAGAGTGACAATCGATTTGTAAAGAGCACAGAGAGTGAATACATATTTCACTGCTTTGTTGTGCACTCATTAATAATGTTTCTTCACCGACATCGAAATTAGATTCACTGCGTAAATTTGTAATCTCCAATACTGTCGTTGTATGCAAAAAAGTATATGCCGCTGTTCGTTCACGAGTCGCCAATATATTACGAGTATCATGTGTGATTTCCCCTCGACATTCTCTTTCTCGGGCAATGTTTCACTAATAATAATAATGCGAATGCAAATGCGAAGCGTAACCGAGTCCGGCAGCGATGCATGTGCACTGCATCCATTGGTGATCAACGTTCGCATCGCTACTCTTTTAAAGACGATTTGTGTCGTCGAAACGCAAGGGATGCGTAAACGTATAGTGAATGGCGAACACACACTGAATACACAGTGTATACAAATGTAAAAAGCGGAATGCAGTGTTGCATTTAAATCGCTAGAAAGAAGAGTAAGAGTTGCAAGCGTACACACACATCTTTTGCTTGCACTGCTGCTGTCTCAACAATGCGAGCACGATAACGTTATATAACTTTGCCCGTCATATGATTTATTAAATCAAAGTTACATATAAAGCAGCGGTGTGTTGAAAGAGGCTGAGAATCGAGTCACAGTTGCATCGCTCGCTCAAGTATTACTACACTACACACACTTGTGCTCCTCTCATCTCTTTACGCTTGGAAACGCAAATTCGCATTTCAAAGAAGCATAATGTTGCTTTTATGCTAAATATGCATCTATATATATACTGCCGATGGAAATATACGATGTAACTGTTTCGAATAAATCAAAAATGTAAAAGTTTTACTGTTAAGCATCCTTTGTTGCAGACATGGCGTGATGTTGATCATATATCACACGAAATATACCTGCAGATACGGACACGTACATAATTTCTCAACTAACTTGAGCACAATGGTATACATTAAAAACATTACTGATTTAAATCACCTGCAACACATTCGACGCAACGACAAACTTTTCACTAATAACGAGACGCATAGAAAATGCTACTTACTTCACTGTTCCTTAAAGCGAATCAACAGTAAAATTGGAATGTTAGACACACAGACACACACGAACACAGATTAAAGCAATGATGAACGACGACGAATGTATTTGCCTGTGTGTTCTAAACGAACTCTCGGACGAGAGGATCACTTTTGTCGCTCATTGAACGCATGTCTGATCGCAGCATCTCTCAAATCAGTCGCATTCGCGCTTTCAATTCAGAAGATGTGTGTATGTGTACTTCGCCAAATGTGCATATTGCAAACATGCGTACACAAGCTTGTAAAGAGTTTCTCACGGAGTTGTACATACGCACATATTTAGCACCTTTTCTTTACAATGCAATGCAATCACAAAGTTTGATTTTCCGTTTAATCTTTTGGGAAATTTTCTTTCGAGTCTTGAAGACGTTCACTGTGAGAAAGAGATTAACGTGAAATAGGGTTAATGGAAAGTGCTAATTGTTTTGTCACACTAGACTGCTGTTCATTGTCATCGTGATGAGAGTTACACTTGTCATTTTGTTAACTGAATTTCAAGGAAAAGGACAGAATAGTGCTTTGTTGATGAATTAGCGCAAATTTTTTCGTCGTGAATATTTAATTAGCGTATTGACTATCAATTTGCAAGAGTCCTTCTTAATGTGGTCTTAATTCACATGTTTCATTCTCTTAGCATTCATGTTTGCTATGCGTTGAATGCACTTTTACTGTGACATGGTGACACTGAAATAAAAAAGACATTTTCAGTTTGGGCAACGTTTACGTTTGTTACGCCGATTTGCTGTGATTTATTTGCGCACTGTTTGCTTTGACAGGCAAAGAAGGCTTCGAATTTTTCTTGTCTTGTGTTGCGCGGACCCTCGGGAAATAGATGTGCCAAGAGATGTGTGTGTGTCTCTTTGTGTCACTCTGTGTTTGCAACAAACAACAGAGTCGAGAGAGTAAATCAGCGCCCAGTAATAAGAGAAAAGTAATAGAATGTGTAATACACTGTATCCATTGTGTGCCTAGCTAGCTAGCCGAGAGACGCGATGCGCATCTTTCGTTATTGCAGTGATTTGATTAATCGTCGAATTAAATGCTTGATTAACTTGATTACTGTTCGCCGTTCGTTTCTCGTCGTCTTTAGGCATTCGCAACGCGTAGTAACGTTTTGGAATTAGAAAAGAGTAAGAAAGAACAGAGAGAAGAGAAGAGTTAAGAAATGCTTGGCCGCAGATGTAGAGACAAGTATTTCAATTAAATTCCGTCACTGTGATCACTGATCGGTGTAAATGTGAACGCGCACGAGTCGCCTAATTCGGCCGTCATTTCGTTCTTTCAACAAACAAATGTTTCTCGAGTGATTAGCGAACGAGTTAAATTGAATAATATTTTGTGCACTTTAATTAGATGCGTGCAGCAATGAAATGTAATTGCGTTTCAGTCTTATTTTTCATTGACGCACTTTAAATATAATTATAAAGAATGAATGAATGAATGAAGAGTGAGCGTGATAAAAGAAGAGCGAGAGCAGTTCTCAGACTGCGATTCGCCTGCGAGACATGTACACATTCATTTTGCAAACGAGCATTTAGGAACATTGTGCACAGTGCACCATTCATTGCGTTCAATTGTTTAGCGAACTAATTTACAGAGTTCATTTAATTCACATTTCATTTTGCAGTTTGTGCAAAATTGGCGTTCTTTTTATATTTATTTTTATTGCTCGAGTAATAACGACGAACACTTCGCTCAGCATGCGAATCGCATACATTGTATTCGTATTGTCGAATAATTGAAGTCCGAGTAAATTGCACAAACACAACGCACAGCGAATAATATTGATTATACAATCAAAATGTTTGCATCTCGTATTAAAATCATATTTGCATGTTTCTCGCTGTTTTGAATTCGTCGATATTTTTTGCATATTTAAATATTTGCGTTTCGAAGAGTAAGATGAAGATGAGAGAAAAGTTTCATCGCATCACTTTTGCTTTTTTTGCTTTCACTTCTTGCGCTCTCAAAAATCGCTTTACAATTTTCGAGTAAAGTCTCCATTTTTAATATTTCTCTTCTTTTCGCAAGCAAAAAGTGTGATGTTTAGAGAAAAGTAGAAATCGATAAACAAATTCAATCGAAGAAGAATGTCGCGAAAGAGAAATATTTTAACTCAAAGAATGTGTGTGTGTTTATGTGCAACAAAGTTTAATCTCATTTCATTTTAAGTAAATTACTGTGTATTAAATAAATTACGGTCGCATTACGTAAACATAAAAGAAAAGCAATGACAATATTTAAGTCGATTGCAAATCGATATTATGAAATATGAATATTGTTTTTGAACGAATGTCGTTGTTGACATCTGCTTTTATTATCGACGCAGTTGTTGGTTTCTTGTGGGCACAATTTGGCAGTGAATGTTCATGTCGTGACGACGACGTCGACGACACAGGTTTTTCACTTTTCAGCCATTTTTATGTGCGGTTTCGCTTTGTTCACCGAGCAAAAGAAACGCCGGTCGCAAAGAAATTGCAATCGAGAAAAGAGAGATGCGAAACAGCCTTTTAACTAAATTTCTTTTTTATCGCATTTAACGGCTGCGAAATAAATGCGATCCGAGAAAAAGAAGTGCACATCAATAAAGCAGAAGGCTTTTCGTGCTTTTTAAAAAATGTTTTTTCTTCTCTTTCTCTTTCTCGCTCTTCTTTCGCTACAATTTTTTCTCTGTTTAACACACACAGAGACAAAAGCGTGCCAGTCGATAACAGCGAACCATTGAACGAAAAGTGAACATTGTCACATCAGTTGTGCAAAAAAACATTATTACCCGTTATTAACAATGATTATAATAGTAATCATCGTTAGTGTGCAGCTTTTTGCTCATTATTCTAGTTTGCGCACATTTCTTCATTCATTCATTTTTCTTTTGATGCTTCGAGAGCGAAGCGAATGATGTGATCACTGTTTCAAATCGGATACGCGGCTGCATCCATTCAATCGCTTTAATGATGTAAAGTGTCTTCGTCGCTGACAAAATCAACCTTTTTTCAGCTCATGTTGTGATGTTGTTACCTTCTTTTTTGCGAGCAAACAATAACTGATCGCAGCTTTACTCGTTGAAAGAGCATCACTCGTTGTTCAAACAAAGATAATCTGTGCTTCGCAAACTTTGCTGCTCTTCTTTTTTGTAAAACAAAATTGCATCTAAAAAAGTGATTGTCTCTTGCTTTCGCTCACTCTTTTTAAACACATAACGAAGCATCAGTTTTTTGTTGTCGTCGATTTGCGAGCGAAAAGTGATTTCGATTGATTGAAAGTCGTTCTCAGAACTCGATTATTACCATGTTTTTTGAATACAATTTTGCTTATCAAGTACGAGGGGAGCGAGAACATTTTTAGAGTAAAAAATTGAGAATACAAAAAGTCATATTTTCACGATGTTCGATCGCATCGACTTCCTTGCTCGCATTTCGTTATCAAAACGAAAAAAGTATTTTTCAAAACAGTCCGTTGTGTTGGAGAAATAACAGAGAACTTTATATCTCAACTTCAGGCTTCATTTGATTGCAATTTTGTCGAAAAAAACAGTAAATGTTTCGCGAACACAGAGTGAATTTAATTTTTCATCGTTTGCTGTGTTGAAAAAATTGTGTTTCAAAAGTGACCACATTTTGAACTTGTTCAATACTATTTGTGTCTCATTCAATTGTATGTGCAGAGCAGTTTGAAGCGAAATATCGACGATAAAAGCTGCTTGTGGGGCTTTAATCCCGAAACCGCCGCTTCTTTTTATCGCTCTTCACTGCAATAAGCTTATAAAATATATAAAAAAGCCGGGAAATTATATAAAATTCTCAATTCTCTCCTCTTTTTCAAATACGATTAATCTTTATATAACATATATACTCGAATGCGTTCAATAGTATGCTGCGATTGTTTAGTAGCACTTAAACGCAGCGACTGTACACTGCAATCGCGAGAAGAAAAGCGAAAACATAACTTTTCAATAAGGATTACAGAGAGCAAACTGAGCACTGTATTTATAATCCATCGCACGTTTGTTATACTTCTCTGTCTCTTTTATCCATGCAATGGATTCGTAATTTCTTTGCTTTTCTCTTCGCTGCTTTTTTCGATATTAAATTCTTGATTCGAATTTCGCGAGCAAGTAATTGAATTGAATTGAATGCTTAAAGAAGAACACTCTTTTGTCTTCTTGTTAATTTGTTTTCTTTAATTAAAGCGATTGCAATTACAGTGCTTTTAACTAGCAATCAATAAGAAGTGAAGTCTGTGTGTGTGTCTATGAGCAACACGAAAATGCGAGACACAAAAACGTAAAAAGAGAATAAACGAAACAGTAAATTCGATGTTGTTCGCAGCAGGTACAATCGAGATTCATTGTTGTTATTGTTATTACATTTGTGATCCACTGCAAGAATGAGTTTAATTTGCAGTACGAGTAATACTGTCATTCTGTTATACTTTACTGTCACTCTTACACAATACGTTTATTCAAGTGAGTTTTCTTGTTCTTACTGCTTTGCTGCTGCTGTTGCGATCATGTTTTTTATTTATTCGAAAAGTGGAGCAGCAAAAGAGCAAGAAAAGAGTGAAGAAGAAAAGTAAGCGAAAAAGATGAACGAACGAATGAACGGCGCAGATGAGATACAATTACTCTTTTCCGTCTATTATTGCGAGTTGCATTAAAAAAATAAGCAAACAAACAAGAAACAAAATTGCTATAAACTTACATATTTCATGTGTATAAAGTTTTCGCTTTTCAAGACGAGCAGAAACTTTTTTGTGTGCGAAAACGAAGAAAACTTTTTTGAATGCAAACGGAAGAAAAAGTTTACTTTGTGTTCTCGTTCATTTTTCGCTGTTAAATGTTTGAAGTGAACAAAGAAAGGGAGGCGCAGCCAAAGTTCTCGCTCTCCGTTTCTTTTCTTATTGTTTGCAGACGCAAGCGAAAGTTAATCGCATTTTTCGTTACTCTTTGCTGTTGCTTTTTATTTGTGAAACGGAGAATGAAAAAAGCAAAAGTGAATGCTGCAAAAAATACATAACGAATGTTTCTCGCGACGGACACAGAATTTTGATTTTAAAAATGTAATGACGACAATGGATGCGAATTCGCATCTTTTCGAGCGATCGCGCGATCGATGAGCGTTAAAAAGAAAATACTGTGCAAAGTGAACAACGAATGTGTGTGTAAACATTTAAAAGTCACGTACATTCGATAGTTTTTGTGTTTGGCCGGCGAACTTTATTTTCGCGAAAACATATTTCTTAAAGCGAAGAATGGAAAAACGCAGCCTCTGAATCCAAATCCGAAAGCAAAAGAAGAAAAGCAAAACACAAGGAAGGATGTAATGAAGTGAAACAATTTCGGAACCGTTTTCTTGTTATTGTTGTGTGTGTTAACAATAAATGGCGAGTGATTAAATGTGCGGCAATAAGGCGAATACTATTTTATGAGTTTCGTTTTGCTTCTTCTTCTTCTTCGTCTTCTTTGCTTTTTTATCGAACAAAAAATGTTGAAATAAAAAGCAACAAGAAAACGAGTAGAGTAGCAATGAAAAATAAGGCGAAACATTGATGGAAAGAAGAAGTGAATATTTCGGGCTCATTGCTCGCAGGCAATTGAATGCTATGTGTCTCGCTGCTTTTATGAAACGCAGATTCACTCGAGAAACGAAGCGAGGCTCGAT
>NCKV01000730.1:0-14273 GCA_003675905.2 Leptotrombidium deliense
CCTCAATTTTGATATCGTCATGAAAGAAAAACAAACGAAACTCTTCGACATATGGAATACAAAATTAACTTTCTTAAAGGATATGAAGCTGGTCTCTGCAACCGTTTGTAGTTCGGAAGGAATTGCTGAAATAACCGAGAAGAATGGTGTTTTTTCAAATACTTCAGGGGCACAAGGAAGAGATTTCTTATGCAGTTTTCGTCTCAGATATGACAAATATAGCAACAGATGGCTGACGGACGCTCCCGATATGCAATTTAACTTACGCATGATTAGCAGGAGAGAAGATGATATAGAAAACACTTTGAGATCGGAAAAATTGGCAGACAGAGCAAAAAAATTCTGGGAGAGACCTGCAATGCCAACAACATTTGCCGATAGCGATGCAACAACGAAGGAACAGATCACAATGGTATCTAAACTAACCTCAAAAACAGATATGGTTGAAGGATCTACGACTACTAAAAGGTTAACTGAAACAAAGGAAAACGAAGAGCAATCAACAACGCAAACACTAGTTTGGCCCTATATTTTGATCGGGGTCGTTCTATTATTAGTCATGTTGCTTTTTGGTGTTAAGCTTACATATGATCAAATAAAGAAAAAAGAAGAGAATGGGGACAAAAGTAACAAATCTGATGTAGAAGAAAATGGGGAAGCAAATGCGGAGCAGCATGAGGAACAAAATGAACAACAAAGTGAGCAACAAAATGAACAACAAGGTGAGCAACAAAATGAGGAGACAGGCACAGAACAAAGTGAGAATCCAAATGTGGAGGAAATTGGCACCAATGAACATAATGAAGCTGGTGTTGATGTGGAGGGCAATAACAAGCGTGCAATCGGTAAACAAGGTTCTAATTACAAGTGAATTCTTTGCAAAAAATATATTTTGTCAGGTTGTTTAATAAAATTTATATACATTGTGTTCAATAGCTTCAATAATCTAATAACGTTTCGGGAAAATTCTTCGTCACATCGAGTTTCATGTGCAAATTAGTCAACAACGTCTGTTCAACAGAAGCGAATTTTTGTAAAAGCGCGCGACGAAATGTACGAGACCCTATTTCATAGCCGAATATTCTGGAAGCACAATAAGAATCGAACAAAAATGCATTCGAAACTGATTTTGTTGTCGCTTATTTCGAGCATTTTGGCTGCTGAGATGACTTTTAAACAAATTTTTCAAGAATGTATTGATCGAAAAGATTCACCAGAAACATTGTGCATCGGACATTCAAATGCTGGTGGTTCGGAGAGGTGCGATTTTAAAGCGCAACGAATTGGAGACTGTGTGTCGATCACAAAATTTGTATTTATGAAAAGTTACTTTTTAAACGAACCAGATTTTCAGATCACAATCATCTATAAAGAAAATGCGAAACAGAACATTTCATTCGTTGAAGTTAGCATCGGCGACAACAAAAACCAAAGTTACTCCAATAAGTTGCGTTGCAGAGATAAAGAAGCTACAACAAATCTAAAAGATAGTCAAAGTCTTCAGTTCACAAAATATCACACAAGGAAACGAATGGAAGTGAACTGTCGATTCACAGCTACTCACAAAAATACTGAAAAAACATGGATTTCGAAAACAACATATGGCATGAATGTTTCAATTACCACAACGAGGCATAATCGAAATATAATCTTAGCTACGGGTGAGTGGGTTAAATACGTTGCCGAAAATTCGAACATTTTGCATACGACTCCAACGCTTGAAATAACGACACCGAAGAGGGAATTAAAGGATGTAATAGCTGATATTGTGTACTGGGCAAAAATTGTTGTATTCGTGTTGTTAATTCTCGCTGGTACACTTATTATCACCATATTTGTTACACAGTGTTTGTGTCGAAAGGAACCAGAGCCCGTACCTGAAACACCACCAGACAAAACAGAATCCGTCAAATCGATTGGTGCTAAAAAGGCAACCGCTCAACAGAAACTTATGACTAATGCAGCCAGGCTAACTGCTCAAGCAATTGTTCTCGGAGCACCCATTGCAATAAAAGCAATGAAAGATGCCAACGAGGCTAAAGCAGCGAAGGAAGCAAAGGAAGCTAAAGCAAAGGAAGGCACTGAAGCAAAAGAAGCTAAAGCCAAGGAAGGCACTGAAGCAAAAGGGGTAAAGAGCACAGTAAAATAAGAAGAGCAACATTCGTTTAAAACTGATTTGATTTCTAATAAAAATGAATAACACTTAAACTACTGTCAACGATGAACTATCTGAAATCTGAAACTATGATATCTAAAATCACACACATCACTAAAATCAAAATTCGGTAAATTGATAATAGAAAACGAAAGTAAAACTTGTTATGCTGAAAGTAAAAGAACGAGGCATTTAAAAAACCTTCATCAATTCCTTTTTCATAGTGAATGAGAGTGCACTTTTGAAATGTAGGTTTCAAATATTGTAGTGATATTTATTCGTACTATATTTCGTTTTTAGAACATTTTTCTATCTTTTGCTGAAAACAAACAAAAAATACTCAACTTTTACAACATTTGTTAGACTCTGATTTCTCTTATTTCTCAAATTATACACTCATTTGTTCACAAAAATTAAAATTTTCTTCAAGAAAAGGAAAAACTTACACATTTACAATTCATATTTGCTTCTGTTGTACACTTATATTTGTAAATATAATTTTTCGTGTGTTTTGAACAATCACAACGCAAAAATACAGCCATTTTTAATTGATTTGTTGTGCAGTGTGTAAAAATGGATGTTTTATGTTGTTTTTATACTTTTTTGAGGCATCGAAAATGAAGAAAAAATTGTTCGCAAATATGTTTTAAAAAGCTTTGTCTTCGAATGTTAGCTGTAATCAAAAAAATGTGATCGCAAAAAAAGAGCAAAAATTACGATGAGGCACTTCTTCAGATGGAATGTCGCACAATATATTCAATTGTTTCCGTTATTTTCTGCACGTTCAATTGGAAATATTTTCAATGAAATCCAAATTTAAAATCGAATCCATATCTTGCTCGTCAATTATATTCGTGAAACTACTTTGGCTGCCATTTGAAATGAGTTTACACTCTGGTTGCGGAGAAAGTCGCGTTTCGCTAAGTGATCGCGATTCGCTTGCATCCAATTGATGACTGCGCTTTACAAGTGTGTAAATGAAGGGATGCAAATCGAATAAACATTTGATGCTCGTCGATGTAAGTAAAAGTGATTTCGGTTTCGATGACAACAGTTCTGGGTTAGCGTTCTAACAGAAAAAGAAGATAAAATATTGAATTAGTACAATGAGATACACTGTTGAATAATTTAAAACAAAATGTGGGAGTAATGTCAACAGTCACGGAAAAATGTTTTTTGCGTGTGGGACGACTTCGAAACGTAATCACTATTATGAACCGCAACTACAGAGTCTGTAGTACAGACATTAATCACAGACAACACGAAATGCTCACCTTCGCACGCATACAACGTTCAATTCGTATTAAATGAGGTTCGAAGGCTATTCTTGTTGAGTTTAATGACGACGACAATTGCAATGAATCTGTTGCGTCGGCGAATCGCGAATTATTGTCGCCAACGAAAGCCCACCGATACATTTGAAATTGTGGTAAACTGTCGTTCGGTAGTGCCATTGCTAAATCTAATAATTTACAAGCCTGTAAATATAGTTGCAAATAACCAGGATGATTATGGGCAGCTAATCCATTGCTTTGACTCGTAACCCAAGCACTGTCCAAATTAGCTAATCTTTGAATGTGAGAACTAAACAATTAAAAGATATTCAGTGAAAATATGTCGATCAATAATTCATTTATCATACCCTGTGTTTTTCCTATTTAAGCAAAAAGAATTAATTGCGGTTACAGTGCAAATATTTCCACAGATACGGATGAAAATAGGAGAAAAGAGAAATAAAAATTAATATTTGTTAAGTTAAAAGATAAAGAAAAGTATTCACGAGACTTTATTAAAGATTCAACAATCTCATCGATATAAGTGTGTTTACGTTGATATGCGTACCTAAATTCTGGAGTGTCATTCAACAATTCCATTTCAATTTGCATAAAGACTTGACACTAAAAAGATATCAAGTTACAGACAAAAATATTGCAAAAGGTGCCTCACTAATTCGGTGTAAATAAATGGCCATAATGAGGTCAAGTGATTCGATGACATTCGAAGTAGTAACACGCGAAAGCAGAGCAGTATATTCGCTTGAACCACAGGATAACTAGTGATTCTCATGTATTCAATTAACTTTTCTGTGAAAATTAGAGCAAACGTCAAATCAATCATTGAACAAAAAGAAAGCACACAAACCTTGAATTTCAGGCATATATCGTTGGTATTGATCTTTTTCACTGCAGAATATAATAAAGGCTAAACGCTTAGCCAACTGTGAACGTTGTTCGCTTTCTTGATCTTTACTAGAGAATATTTTCAATGCAGAACCTGACTGCGTTACTGACATTCGCGCCAGGAAATCACGAAAAGATGTCTTATCATGTGTCATTAAATGATCAATGACTGTTTTCCAGAAGGGCAAACAGGAAGGGTCAATTTGGAAGAACGAGGGATCTAGAAATAACTCGAACGCATCTTTTCGCCATGCTTTGCGAGTATATTGATATCCGGAAATACTTGCTAGCAGATGTGAACATGCACGGAAACTGGGAGCATTTTGTTGACTACAGCAAAATAACGTTTAATTAGTGATTCTAATGACGACATATATTTACCTGTGGTTCCGCAAATATGGTGTAACATAATTCATTATATTACTAACTAGCGGCACAACTTTTTCCTTTTCCTCGCTCACGTAGACAACATCCAAAACAGGAGCGACGAACTAATTGCAAATAAATGACAAAAATAAGCACACATTTTCAGTGAAATAGCTTACTTCAGCTAAAGCAATCAATGCCTGTACGCTGTACTTTGCCATTAAAATGTCAGATGAGTGTTCATCAAAGTTTTCCTTCGCCTCGGAATCGATCCGTAACAACGATGTTTCCTTGAGCTCATTATCAGATTCTTCCTGAAGTTGATCGTTTTGAGGACCAGGTTTGACCTCGAAATTTCTTCGGAGCCATCGAGTTTGTGCCAGTCTTGCGCCAGCAACGCTAGTGCATGCTTCAACAAGCTTTTGTGATACATCTTGCAAATCTTTTTGATCTTTTCTGTCTTCAATTAACGGCGCTGACTGAACGAATTCATGAAGAATAGCCAATAAATGAAACTGTGACAAAGGTTGACATGAAGACACATGAAGACCATCTTTAAGAAGTTGAAGTAACGACTTCCATCCTTCCAATAACTGATTGGACGGAAATACGCGAATATATGCCAGAAAGAATTGTAATAAATTAACTTCGAGAGGTATTCGCTTTTTTCGAGCGTGTGTTGTTTGTGGAGGTTGCTTCATAACTTGTCGTACGGTTTGTAAAACTGATTCCATTGGCAACACTCTAATGGCAGCGATCAAATCAACTAGTATTGTTTGATCGGTTGAGCAACTCGGTATAACACTTCTTCGATTGTCTGTGACCATTTTCGCATCACGCAAATCGTACCAAACGACAGCAACCGCTCCCATAAAATTGGTACCATGAAGTAACGATATCGGACTGAGAAAGCTTAATATGTTTTGCTTGACATCTTTCACTGAACCCATCACTTCCCAACCAGAATAATACTTTTTCTTATCCGCAGTGGTCACTGCTTTCCAAACACTGAGTATTGCGGCTAATATTCGCGGTAAATGACTAAGAACAGTACGCCTTGTTGACAGCAAAGGATCACCACCACTGTTCGCATTCGCTTCTCGGTGTGACATTCCATCGGTTAAACCATCAACATTCGAAAACACGTGTAAAAAGTTCGAAATAACTTGAAAAGGCCCTGTAATCATTTGACTGGAAGCAGATTGATTTGAAGGTGGAGGAGGTTGTGGTGACAATGGAGGAGTTGACACTGTGTTAGAAGTATCCAGTAAACAGTAGTGTGAAAGTATAGCTAAACTTTTAAGTAAAATAATCAAATAATTTGGCGGCATTTGATCGTGATAATTGTCTTTTCGAATTGTGTTTATCTTTTCGGTGAGGTTTTCCAAATTATAACACAGCTGACTGATAACACAGACAACTAATCTAGTTAAAGAACGACCTGCGAACGGGAGTGTAGCTTCAACTAGAGACAACCAATTTGCGTGCAGATTCGCTTTATGAGTCTGTTGCAACGCTGTTTGTATTGCTGATAAAAACATAGACTGCGAAGGAATTAATATATTTGGACAATACTTCAATGATGACATTTGTGGTTGAAAACGTATTCGTGCTGCTCTTGAATCACTATCTTTCCTATTGTGTGTAGGAATATCTTTCTCGTTTTGGGCTGTCAAAGGAGAAGCTTTGTGTTCCAGAACCATCAACTGTTCTAAAAGTTTTAACAGACTCTTCTGCATATCTTCTTGAAAACCGTCGCACACTGTTTTCTCATTAAACTCAACAATTGTGTCTGAAAAAATATCCTCAGCATTTTTCGTCTCTGTATCCGGTTTTGATTGAAAATTGTAAACACTGGAAACAACACTGTGTAACACCACTTTTTGTACTTTACACCGCATCAACATATCGTGCATGTATGTCAAAAAAGTCGGACGGCCTTTGATTGCCGTTATAAGTTCAGAAAATATTAGGCGCAGTATTTCACACGACAAAATTCGAACTTTTTGATTTCCTCTAATCTCTTCATCATTTAACTTTGACTGCGGCAGACTTGGATAGTAACTTCGAATATAGTAAAGACATGTTGTAACAACAACTTCGAGAAAAGAACTGCTTCTAAAAGCAGTTGCCGATTCAGTATCCAATTCACCGTAAAAACTACGACCAAAAAGAGCTTTCCTATGCCTGGCACATAACTGTTGCAATTCCTGAGATCGAATGCCCAAACGATTACTAATACTTGTGGTCGCCATGCTGAACAAAACTTTTTGAGGGTCCGAAAGAATAATGTTCCAAAGAGTAGTTAACGCGTACATTGTTCTTCTGGAGTCGTAGACTTGTGTATAAAGCAAGATATAAGAATGCAGCTGATTGACTGAAACAGGTCTCATCCAACTACTAATACTCATTGATTCAGAAATGGTTTGTCTTGTCTCCTCTCCAGATGAACTGCTACTGGGATCGTCAACTTCGTCTAATTTGTCGACAACAGCATCGACCAAATCTTCTAGTAAACCGGCAATAACTTTCGTGTCTGAATTACAATCACTTTCTTCATTTGACATATACGATATTTTACTTAGACGACACGAAGGAATCGGTGTTGAACTAGGTGTTGGAGTTAGTGTAGGAGTCGGTGTCTTTCGAACATCGTCTGCTGATTTAATCAATCTGCGAGAATCAAGCCTCTTCGCATTGGAGAAATCAGGATGCGACGGTGCAAATGTTACAGGTGTTGTATCTAATGATTCCAATGCATCACTTGTCAGCGAAGATAGACTACCAAAGGGATTGAAAAACATATTAATCGACAGATATTTTCCACCATTTGATTCATAATTAAAAGGTGCTTCGTAATCAGGAAGATGAAATTTGGAAGTAACCCATTTATGTGACGACTTGGCGTTTATTTCATTTGTTTGGGAGGTGAGAGCAAGTATTTTGTTTGGAGGCACAGGTGATGCGAATCGCTTCTTCCCGTCTGGATTCACATGATACATTACATTTCCACCTGTACTACTTATTGCGTAAATTTTTGCTTCAGACGCCGCAATCGATGCATTATCTGTTTCTTCAATTTTCGTTGTTTCGCTATTTGTACCACCACCAGTAAGAGCTTCTGGCTGATGAATGTTTACATGTTGTACCGAAACGCGATTCGTGTCTGGATGGAGAAGGATGAACAATAGTGGTTCCAAGATTCGCGCGATGTCACCATTTTTAAGACACTGATTTAACCAATCAACCGCTTGAGCATTGTGAGAGTCCAGTTTGTGTGTAAGGCTATCGAGCAAAAAGAACAATGGACGATCGAATTCTCGAATAGCTGTGTTAGATCCAAATTTTTGTTTCAAATCTCTTGTAATATTGTATAGAGTGCAAAAACGTTTTCTCGCCTCATAAGACACAGATTCGTCGGTTGAAGCCATTGAAGAACAAATAATACTTTCACAAACAGACGCATCTTCAGCCAAATTATGAACTTGCTGCAGCAATGTGGCAGTCTCTAAATGCAAGCAACTGTGATCATCGCTCAAATTGTTCCACAGATGTTGAGTTACTTTGACGAATAAATTTGTTTGATTGTAGATGTATTGTAAATCAGAGACATTCATTAGCATATGAATGCAAAGCACGTTCTGTACTTTGCTACTGTTGGAATTTAAGTCGAGAATAGGGGAACTCGAAGGCGTAATTGTGCCTAAACCAGGTGGAAGAGGGAAATCATATACTTGTGACTTGAGAATCAATATTAAATCGAGTAAAGTTGAGATCGCTCGATACGTCACATCGACCATGCTTGCTTCCAGAAAACAAGCGATTACCATTAACTGCTGCAACCAAACAGGCATTAGTTTGCGAATGTTTATCGGTCTTTCGTTGCAAATCACGTCTACACAATCGCCGCCTTTTTCCTCGCATTTCTGCAGCAATGATGTTTCAATCAATAGTTGGCACACGTGAATGAAAGCTGGAATTGTTTCTTTTGAAATGAATATGGTCGGTTTCACAAAATTAGAATAATCGTTACTTTCACTGTTTGAACCATTCGTAACTAATAGTGAGTAACAATTATCAATACAAGCGCTGTTTTTCACAAATCGCTTGCAGATAAATGTTGTAAATAACGTTTGAACACAGTTTGTAAGCTTTTCAATGTATGACCCGTCGTTTTCACATTGCGTTAATTGAATTTGAATCGAGTTCGCTTTTAAGCTCGCATCACTTGACGACGTGACGACACTGGCGACGTCCGATTCCTCACTGATATCCGTTAAACTGTTTTTCTTTTCTCTGCCGACAGCACTATTATTGCAATCATTTTGCGTGACGAGTTGAATCTTCGAAACAATTTTCAACGCCAGTTGAAGTGCAACAGACAACTCGTGTACGCTTAATTGATCACAATGATTTGCTGTGCACAGTAAAACGTGATTTAAAGTTGCCGGCAAATGCTTAGTTGCTGTTTCTGGGTAATTGTCGCCCGACGTAAAATCTACCATAAAGTTCATTATAGTACATACTTCGGCGACAGTTGCTTTTCCAGATCCAACTGTCTGAACATCGTTGTCGTCGAAATCAGGTGCAAGATTGGTGCGGCTTAAACAAGTGCTGTTCTCTTGACATGCATTTGACAATAAACAACATAAACGACTCCATAAATAATCAATTCCCAAGTTACTCAGTAATAAATTGCACGTTCGTTTCATTTCAGTTTTGATATTATTTCGTTTCGAATCCAGAAATAAAGCTCTGTGTTGTTGGAGATTGCATAGAAAAAGGACAGTGAATTAGAACACCGAAAATATAGTGCGACGAAAACAAAAAACATTAGGATAAAAAGCAAAAACATTCACAGTAATGAAAGCATTTATTTACCGAAATATTTCGAGACTCAATGAGTCTAGTAATGGATTGCTGACTTCTTCGTGATCCAGAAGACAGATAATTAATCTATACGGCCAGAGATCACCAAGACTAGACCAGGCGTTAGGAATTGGAATTACATCCGATGGATCCTGTCACACGAAAAGCAAATTAGGAATCAATATTACATTACAGGAAAAATAACATTTCGTAATAACAAAAAATGAATACAAATGACGTATATTGCAGTCGATACTCACAGAAAGGCATAAAGTGAACGCTTTCAGCACGAATTCTTTCGAATAAGATTCGAAGTAATTTTCTCGTCTTCTGCGACTTCGACTGCCAGAAGGTGAAGATGACTTCTTATCACGCGATGCGTTACTTGATGACAAACTCTGTCCATCAGAGCCAAATATCCAAGAATGCAAACGGCGATTCAGCGATATGTCACGTCGCAAAAGTACGGTAACAGCTGCAGTCGTTATCGATATCATCTCAGTGTTCTGTATTTGACAATTATGCATTGGAAAGCACAATAATAAATCGAGTATCGCTCGTTGCACCAAAACGTTCGGATCCAAAAGTGCAGCGCACACACCGTTCAGAAATGTTTCCACATTATTACCCATTATGTGACGCTGCTCTTCGAGAGGCTTCTTCTTCGCGAAATGTAGCGTTATAAACGACACTGCAGGCAATCGAACGCTCGGATTGTTCAGAATACATCTCCATAGAGAACCGTGAAAGTATTCTTTTCCAACACCCTCACACACTTTCCGGAGTAGATTATCTGTAATATCGTGATAATCGGAACCTTCTTCCAGTCCTGGTAGAACCGCAATCAAAAAGCCATCCAAAGCAGGCCTCAAATGTTCGCCGAGAGGAATGAAGTGATGTTCGTACACATTTAATAAAGTTGGTTTAACGTTAATCGCCGCATGACTTAACAACGGAAACAAACCGTTACTGTAAATACTCAATTCCTGCACTAATCTCTCGGTTCCGATTGAATTAAATATGAGATCGTATGTTTCGAGTGCTTTTAGATGTACACCGCTCGGCAACGCAGGATGCATACATTGTGCTAATCGTTGTCCTACCAAGAATCGACGAGGAACAACCTGATATTTCGTGTTGTTTTGCAATACCTGATAATGGTAACAAAGGAAAACAAAACGTCAAGGATTTAGTAAAACAGAGAAACATGAAACAATTTCACACAACAACCACATAAAACAAAGCAGACACAAATAAAGTACAGCAACAAACAGAACAACGCGTACACAAACATCAAACAGTGAAGACACATACGTGTACGTTTACACTAAAATGTGCACTTTCGCCTGTTTATTGCATTCAAACATATTTTTACATTTCAGTGTTGTGACAACTAACAAGCACTTACTTTGTTTAATTTTCCCAAAGCAGACACTAAATCGGCCCATTCCGTTGTGTATTCAAATGCTTTCAACGCCTTGTCAATTTGCTGCACGAATGTACGATATTTCGCGTCATTCATCAATTCGAACTCATCTAAATTTGCATTCTTTGCCATTTTCTCCTTCTCTTCACCGTTTCGCTGTTTATGTCGTGCAACAAGCGTATTCATAAAATTTCGATTTAAGCGATAAAATAAAAAAAGAACGTTTTAAACGAGAAATCAAATAAAAAAACGAAAACGCGAAATGTGTACTCTTGATATTAGATCATCGAGTAAACAGTATGCCGTCAAATGATCACATAGTATTTCTCGTTACGATTTCGAAGCACACATACGTTCTTTTCATGCGTTTTGTTTTCGAATTAAACTGTGTCTACAAGTCGTGCACCGATTCGCAGTGAATATAAAACGTCGACAATATTTGTATTCGCGACACAATATTACCACTGCAAAAAAAGGGTTCACAAATTGTAGGAGTTTCACTTTCTTTTCACACAATAATCACAGTGTTCGGTATTGTTCGTTTCCTTGCGATTTTCTTGATAAAGTCGTTTAAAGAGCGAATCTAAAAAATAGAAACGAACGCGACCCTCGTCTTTTGCTGCGAAAGTTGACTGAAAAGAATGCATCGCATCACAAATGCACAAATCGACGACTCAAAGGCAGCAGTTATGAGACTGCGTGAACAAAGATGGCGCTCCAAAGGTTCTCACTGTAAAACAGTGACATTTGAATTCAAAATTTTTTATCATTTTTAATCGTTCAAAAATTAAATACAACACTTTTGTCTGTTTCATTTACTTGTTCAATTGACTCATCTATTCAAGTTCATAATCATCAGTTTTCAACAATAATTCGAATCGGCGTTAATTGGTGGTTAACGGCGGCGTTTGTTTCGTTAAGTAAAACACGTGTTTCTCAAGTTGAATTTAAAAATGGTATAAAAACGAAATATTTATATTGTTTTTAACTCAATTTGTTTTACTTAGATTCGCAGACAGAGAAGAATCAGAAATGAATATTTGTTTCGTAAAACACTGGAAGAGCAACGAAGAGCTGTGACGGAAAAGAAAGAGAAGGTTAAACATGCAGTCGAAGGTTGTCTGAATATTTTAGTAATGCGAACAAATTAATTGACTTAATTTTCATTGTTATTCAGAGAATAAACAATTACCCACTGATTTGGCGAAGGGCGGTATTAATCTAGCAAACGCAGCTGAGTGGGACGATGAAGGATGTGAATTGACCACAAATCACGAGGACGATGAATACTGCTGGGCAGGAGTGGAGGATCCAAAGATTGTTATTACAACGTCTCGTGATCCGAGTTCACGATTGAAAATGTTTGCGAAGGTAATGAGATAAATGTATTCAATTTGTTGTTTCATTCGTAAAATCATGTGTAATTGTTTACGTATCGCTGACATAGCAATACGTGTGCATTCTCCTTGAATTGCCACTCAAGATTCAGTGGAGTAAAATTTATGTCAATACACGTTATCTCAATGGTTGTCACCTACTTTTTACTTTTCGATTGCGTTAATCATTGACATTTATTCATTTTCATTTGCAGGAGATGAAATTGATATTTCCAAACTCGCAACGCATTAATCGTGGTAATTATGAAATGAAAAAGTTGATTGAAGCGTCTCGCGCGAATGACGTAACTGATTTCATCGTTATTCACGAAACCAGAGGACAACCAGGTTTGCATAAATTAGATGCAATCGATACTTAAATATAAATTACTTAATATATTTTAATATTTGCGATAAACAGATGGACTCATAGTTTGCCATTTACCGTATGGACCGACAGCTTACTTTCAATTACTAAACGTAGTAATGAGACACGATATACCAGACATTGGAAAGATGTCAGAAGCGTATCCGCATTTAATATTTCATAATTTCAAATCACGACTTGGAAGACGCGTAACTAGTATTTTGAAGTACTTGTTTCCTGTGCCCAAAGAAGACTCAAAACGAGTGTTGACGTTTGCGAATCAAGATGATTACATATCTTTTCGTCATCATGTTTACAAAAAAGTTGATGGTAATATTGAACTGGATGAAGTCGGTCCGCGATTCGAATTACGTTTGTATGAAATTAAATTAGGAACACTGGAAGCTGAGAATGCAGCTGACGTCGAATGGGTTTTGAAACCGTATATGAATACAGCGAAAAAGAGACAATTGTTGAGCGTTGAATAGTGATTTTGTATAAAATAACAAATTTATTACACGCTGTCAAAGTTGAAAAACACAAGTTGCATTACATTACATTGCATTTTTTTTGCCAGAAATGGAAGTGTTTTATTTACTCTTGTTTTTATTGATGAAATAATATTCTATGAATAGAGTAACACTGACTGCTGTGATAAACATATACATCAAGTATACCACTAACCAAACAGTTGCCGAATTTAAGGATTCACCGAAAGCGAAGACAAAAAATTTGTCAGTGATGTGTAATAGCCAACGAATAAGAAATATTAATGCATTTAAGAGTTGAAAATTAATGAAGAATCCGATGAGAAATAAATTGAAGTAATAAATTCCAAATGCATTTATGAGTACCGCAAACGCATAAATGTGTATTTTGAATGCGATGCTTTGCAAGTGTGAAGAACGTAACTGTGGTTCGGTTGTAGCTAGAAAATAACTGTCGATGTAGTTGTGTTCACAACGGGAACAGACCGAAATATTGTTACTCGGATAAACGCATTCACCTAAAATATAAACTCCATTTTAGTTTTCATTCACTTTCGATTTGCTGAACAAATATACCTTTTAAACAATGACTTGTTCTGTAATAAACGTAACTCGCATATTGACCGAAAAGGAGCAACAACAGAAAAGTAAATATACACATGTGACCAGTGACAACTCGAATAGTGCTGAACCGTTTATCGAGAATACGTCTACCATCATCTTTACTTAAAATTCTAACCATTTTCACTTTGACTGTAAACAATGAGTTCAATGTTTCGCGTGAGTGTCGGTGTTTGTTACACTCAATTCATACTTTTCAGAAAAGTTTTGAATAAACTGTTTGGTTGAGTTACATTG
Source organism: Leptotrombidium deliense (assembly GCA_003675905.2). Classification (NCBI taxonomy): domain Eukaryota; kingdom Metazoa; phylum Arthropoda; class Arachnida; order Trombidiformes; family Trombiculidae; genus Leptotrombidium; species Leptotrombidium deliense. The sequence continues at coordinate 14,086 of NCKV01000730.1, forward strand.
ACCTCAGAAATGGATGAAACGATCGTATAACGCTTTCGGGACCAAATTGTGTCGCTCATCAGCAGAGTGCGGATTTTATGTGATAAAAAATCGACAAATATGTATGTATTTATGTGCCCAAAAACCACCCGATTATTTAGTTAAAATGTGATAAAAATTTCAATTACACATTAAAATTTAGAAAAAGG
>NCKV01000731.1:0-14261 GCA_003675905.2 Leptotrombidium deliense
CAGTGAATGCATCGAATGTGTCACGTCTCGGCAACAAAACGCAATGCATCGCTAATCAAGCATTCGTTGCATTCGTTGCATTCGCCGCTTTATTTCGTTTATTGCGTTGTGTTGGTAAGGTTACTGAGTTCTGAACACTCGACCGCACAGTTTGTGCGCTTTTCACTCGATTTGCAATTCGAAACAACATTAAGACAATTAAAAATAAAGCAATTCGTAAACAAAACATTTATGATTATTCAGTGACAGCGACGTATACGACGATTGCATTCGGTATTACATTGTAATTAAACCTCTACCTTTGTTACACATAAAAAACAGTAATGAATGCGCACTCTTTTTGCTCTTTCGCTGCTTTTGTAATTTATTGCGAATTTTATTTTCAAAACAAAAGAAGCATTGCATTGACGACCACTTTTGTGTTGCGAACTCGACGTTCGCGAAAACACCTCAACTTTTGTGAAAGCATTCAACGAAAACATCGTTCTCAGAAAACACACAATGAACACTTTCGCACCTCGCTTCATTAATTAGATATCGATTTAATTGAGTTTGTAATGTGCGGCAAAAACAAAAGCCTTGTGTTTAATCGAAGAGACCGCGATTCGCGACATTCAAGATGAATGACAGCGAATTTTTAATCACACATTTTTAATGGATGCGTACAGCGTCTGCGAAATCGCAAAAGGACGCAATTTATCTGAAGAGAAATATTTGCACAAAAAATGTATGTTAAAGTGTGACATTTCAAAAGCAGCATTTTAAATATTTAACAGCTGTTTCTAAGAAGCAGCGTTAATTACGCGCACTGTTCTAAATGTTCTAAATGCTGCAAAACTGTAATACACGCGAAGCACGCAATGCATTTACATTTTAACGACAAACATATCAATTGGAAAAAAGAAGGATTGATGCTTGCTTGTCACAAATATCGATAATTACTACTACACTGCACTTGATTTCAATATGATTTGTGTCCGTTTGCCGAATGAGTCTCACATTTTCAGTAGAATTGTGATTGCAAATGCAAGAGAGGAGTTGTGATGTAAAATTTTTAGTTTGATAAATGAAGCAGTCTCTTTTTCCTGCAGAAATGTTTCGCGAAACATTTGACACGACAAGGACAGTGGATCAGTGAGTGATTCGAGTAAAAAGTAATTCCTGAAAATATGAGCAAAATTACTGTTTCGATGATAATTTTTTTCATCAGTGAGATTTCGCGAAACGTTTCGCTTTTAATTGTCAGCAAAGGGTTAATTAAGAGTAATTACACATTAATCATTTCGAAGATCAAATTTAATTTTTGTGAAAATCAATTTAAAAGCATAAATTTATTAAAACATAATTCGTTGCAACGTTTCGCTTAATATAAAAAGCACGATTCGGATTGAAAGGCAGTCGTTGCATTTGAACGCAGTGTTCGAAGCACTGTTTTCTTTCCTCATTTAAACGATTGCCTGAAACGACTTGAAAATGCATCGAACTAAAGCAGAGCTGCGACAATGCTGCGAAATCGTGCTGCGTTTTTTATACGCGTTGCCAGTCAGTCTAAAATATCAATTTTGATTTATTTTTAATCGACGTGTTCGCTTCGATATACAAGTGCGCTGCCAAAATTCACATGCTAAAATTGTGTCAACAGTTCGCTTTTTGCCGGAAAGGCAGCATTGCGAATCGTTTTGCATCAAACCTTCATTAATATCCTTAAATACGTTTCTATTCAACTTTAAACAAACTTTTTTTGTGACATATTTTATGCAAACAAAAAGTTTCGCCGCAAAAAGATGCAAAACTTTTTCTTCAAAATTAAATGGCTTACAAGCGAAAACAAATGTAAAACATAGCTTTTGTTGTGTCGAGTGTCAATCAAACAGGTAATCGAATAAAAGGGTCATTTAATGTTTTGTTCAATTTCTCGTTACAAAATAAATGCAATGAAAAAAGTGAAAAAAAAACTTTGTATCTAATTACTGATCGACTGATGAGAATTGACGTAAAAGCGACATCTGTCGACACACAATTTATTACGCAACTTTTGGCATTCGAAATGAAATCGTTGTGAAATTACAAAAATTGGTTTCACTCAATGAAACATTCTCAAGAATCGAATTGGATTCGAATTTGAAGCAATTGTTTTCATTGTGAATGAAAATCAGATTAAACAGCATTTGTGAACTGCTTTCGAAAGCATTGAATGTTCATTGATTGCATCGCGAGGCAGTTGTTGAATGAAACGCATTCATGTTTTCTGCAATTGGCTTCACTTTCGACGAGTGTTTGTTATCAAAATTGCATTTATTGGGTCAGTAAAACACAACATAAGATTTCAATGCTTTTTTAGCAGTGAGATTGCATTTGGAAGCAAACAACGACGCAACTGTAGCCGCGAAATGCAACGAAGCGTTGAGCTGCTAAAATTGTAGCCTTGATCTCTTTATCGCGAATAGAAAAGCAGCGACGATTTCGATGATTGCAATCACTGCAATCATTTACAGCCATTCTTGACGAACAAAAGCAAAAATATAATTTCACTTCTTCTAGTTCGTTGTGAAAAGACGAGAAACTGACACATTCACAATTGTGAGAACATTTTAACGGCTTTCATCGAGATTCACCGCTGAACGTTTTCTTTTAAAATGCTCGAGATGAAGTTATTCTCGGAAAGACAACACAATGCAACACAGAGAACAGTGAACACTGAACACAGCAACAGCGTATTAATTATACGCCAACTTCACTTCTGTATTGTAAACACAATCGTGAATCACTTGTTCACGTCTATTCTTCACTTTCCATGTTCGATGTGAAACTGAGCAAAAGTAATTTTTCTCAACAAAAATGATTGATAATTATAATTATAGAAAAGTTATTTTTGAAGAGGAAATTCGTGTTTTTTTCATTCGGTATCATTAAATGTTAACTCGCACAATTCAATTAATGAACGCGAAGCATTTTCTGAAAATCAGTTGATTTTGAATCAATTTTCACTTTGCCGAGCATTGATTTATTGCAATCATTTAATTACAATATTTAAATTAATTTTTTCTCGAGCAGAAACTAATTCGCTGATTTCAGAGAAAAAAACACGAATTTTTTTGTCACAAAAGCTCAAGTTTTACATATATTTTAATTCGTGATTATAATGAAAAAATGAAAATATTGTATGACTCGCAGGCATCAAGAGGCTTTGCGAATTCGCTTGCGTGTCTAACTGTTTTTATTGCAAAAAATTTAATTTGACATTTATATAAGTTTTTCGTTGTATACTAACGTTGTTTAATGCATCCAATACGTAAATGTCGTGACTTTAATTTTGACAGTTTTTGTTACGTTTACTTGTCTTTTCAATCAAAAATATTCGTTTCCATGCATTTCACATCGCAATTCTCGCAATTTTTAATGTTCTCACAAATTTTGAGTAAAGTATAAAAAAACCTCATTTTTAAAAATCAAAATCAGTGCATTAAACGAATTTTTGGCAAAAATAACAGTAAATGCTGTGTGTTTGTTGAATAAAAGTGAAATTTGCTTTTCATGCTGTCAAATGTGAACTATTTTCTTCCAATTTGGCTGCGTTTTAAGAAAAAACAGATCAGTTCACTGTTATTGGAATGCGATTAAGACACACACACAAACATTAAATTTACCTTTTTTGTTACTTTCGCTTTTGTTTTTCATTCAAATTTCTCGATTAACGAAAGTCGAGCGAAAGAAGTGGTGTGCAAACAATGCGAATGCAATGCATGACTTCTTGATTTGTTCTCTCAAATAATGATCTTGTGTTGTGTTGTGTTACGTAATGTAGTATCAAAAACGTTATCTATCGAAATGGCATTTTCGATGCGAACATTTCGCGTGTCGAGTTCACTTTTCAACCTTTTTCGCGTTTCGCAAAAAATGGCTGAAAAATACTATGATCGCAAACTATTGGTTTACTTATTACTTGAGATATACTTTCTGTTCGCATTCGAATTGTTGAGAAACTGTTCTTGACATCCACTCTTTTATCGCCAACATTTTTTTCGTTCGTTTTTCTTTAACTCGATTTCGCTTTTTAAACGTCTTTCGCATTCATTCATTTAATCTTTTGCTTTAATTTAACAATTTTTTATGATTTTCGAATTCATTTTGAAAAACACTGTTTTTGTTGAGTGAAAAGTAAATGTGAACCAAATTACGTAAAACGTTGCGTAATAATAGTTATTTGCGTTCAAAATTTAGGAGAGTGTAAAACGAGGAAATAACGGTACAAATAACACTGTATATTTTTGTTGAGAATTTTTTAAATTTAGAAAATTTTGCTTTTCCGAAAAATTAGAAAAAATGTAAGTGCACTTGTGTTCACTTGTCTGTTGTTCTTTCAGATAGCATTCAATGTAAATACAAGAGTGAGAAGTGAATTTAGGGCCTTCGTGACTACATAATGATTATATGTTATGTACACTGTTTTACACTAAACAACTAACAAACACACAGCATTACACAAATTTGCAATGCAATCATATTTAGAGGCTTGTTTACGGCCGACAGCGGAGCTGATCATCTCCACTGTCCACAAACGATGTCTGACACATAAATACCACTTTTTGCAGCAACAATCGCACTGAATCTGCTTTCAGGTGCATTTCGTCTCTGCGAATGCCTGCAAACAATCGTTTCGTGGCGAATAGACTATTTTTTGTAGCGATTGTCTGCTCGGCGAACAGTCGACCGGAGCTATAAAAGTTTATATTACTTCTCATTAAAATAGTTGTGCACGAACAACAAGAGACCAACAACGTCGAAATAATAACCGAAATGCATTGTGGGTCATAAAGACGAGATTGATTACTCGCTCGCAACGGTAACTCATCTGAAAACTGATCGATATTTCTCAGTCATATAATTTTCGCTGTCTCTTAAAAATTAAGCAATTATCTGCGAGAAACTGCAAATATTAACTTGATCCACAACTCGATATGCTCACAAAAAACGATTTCGTAACAGAAACCACAGTAAAACTCGATTATCCTTTTTAATTGCCCATTAATCTCAATCAATAATTAAATGTATCCAAATTTGCCATAGAAATATGTTCACGAAAAATTCGATTTTTGAGAAGTAATTAAAATCGAAATGCGAAGTAAGCAAAGGCAACGCAATTTGCTTGAGAAACAATTTTTTTCACAACACTGCGATACGTGCGAACATTTCGATAACAAACTTTGAATTTTGTTGCAAATTAAAGTTTGAACTCATAAAAAACTGTTGAATATTTAGAGGTTTCGTTGAATTGAAAAATGTGCATTCAACTGTCAACAACACAATGATTTACACGTTGTCTTTATGTACAGTGAAAGGGTTCAGTGTTTGAAGCATTGCATTCGTTGCATCCATGCGAACCGAAAGTCAGCTTTGCTCTGAAAATTGATGTGAAATTATACACAAACGGTGCTTACCTGTCAAAGAAGTTACTTTTTTAACACAAGAATAGTTCCTTCGCTTTTCCGACGTTTTATTAGCAAAAAATTAATGGAAGCGAACATTGAACAGAAACAAGAAAATATTTTTTAAACTCAATTACAAATTCGGTCTTCAATTTTTTTCACCTTTTAATTTAATGTACAATCAGAAAGTTAATGAATAAATTAGTATTTAAAACCATAAAAAGAACTGCGTAACAGTTTTGGAATATAACTGCATTAATCAAAAGCTGCAGATCTGGGTTTTCAGTGGAGATCACTCGTGGACATTGATAACACCAATATTTGGCGTTTGTTTGCAACCGTTGCGAACCGATTTATTCATGTATTTGCAATCAATTACTCGAAACTCACAATTCCAAGAAATCAATTAAACATCGCTGCTTAAAACGTGATTATAACTTGTACACCATTTCACTTATCGACTCGGATTACATTTGATTCTCGCGAATTTCTCGTAATTGAAGCAAGATCGAGTAAAGCTGCTTTACTGCGATTTTGTCATATCAATTCCAAAAAACACATGCATCGCATCCATTTGCAGGAATGAACATGATGAATGCACACTTTTCAATTCGATTCAATGCGTTTAATTTTTGTTAAATGTCTTAATTTTGAAAATACCTAAAAGGATTGCATAACGAAATAATTCACGTACAATTTTAGTGATTCCTTGAAAAATGCATGTAAACTTTGTCAATTATGAGTGTAAAATGAAGCCAATGAAGCCCTGTTAAATAGTAATGGAGTGATTAAAATAATTTAAAAGGAAAAATACACGAAAAAATAAACACTTGGAATGTTGGAAAATGGGTTCAGTTCGTGATTTGCAAGGGGCATGCAATTAATTGGTTGCGCACGTCGACATTGAAAATATTCTTCCTTGATTCGGCAGCACTTGGTTTCCTACCGAACAAAACTTTTTAATAATAGGTGTTCAAAACATTTGAAGTGAATATTAGTATTAATTAACATATTGTGAGCCTCTGCAATCGCATTGAGTCCTTCATTTGTTGATTGAAACTCACAATTAAAATGTTTGCAAATAGAATAAATCAAATTGCGGTAATGTTTTGATGGCGATTTTAATGGCTCGAACAGCCTTCGCGACTCTGAATGCACCTCTTCCATTCAATTACTGTCATACGTAAACTCGACATTTCACTCGTAAAATGACATTACTTAATTGCTTAGCGAACTGTTCGTTCGATAAATTACAGCCACCGAATGTTCTAAAGTACACTAATTGAGACCTTGTCGTTGTAACTGCGATCCAAATGCAATTAATTACATTGTTTGTAATAAACTGCGAGACATTTATTTATTTGAATTCAGTGATGCAGTGAACACTGTTTGAATTCGAAATAATCAGCCGCCAGGAATGATACCTGCAATAATGTATGACCAATTTGCATAACAACCGAAAAAATTTGTGAACTAAGCAACATTAAAGCCAGCTTTACAAAACGAAATAATGAATTATGAATAAAAGTTAAGCTTCTTTTCTCGAGAAACGAATCGCCGCCAATAAAGAAATACACAGCCAAGTTGTACTGAACAAGAACAGTGAAATAAAGAAGCTCGAAGAAGCTGGAGTAGCTGGAGTCACATTTCGCCTTCGAGTAATAATTACAATACGTTTCACAACTCGTTGTCTCACAAAACACAGTGAACAGTGAAACATGTTGTATTCTATTATAATTTCTAATTCGCTAATATTTTAATGTATTCATTGATTTTGAGCGTTTCGCATGCAACGCGAAAGGCGCTTCAATGTCTACACAAACGCATTACATGCAAATCGTGCTTAATTCCATGTAATAAGAGTATCACATGCAACGTGCTGAATCATACTCAATTTCGACATCATTATCTTCAATTTCATTCAGTTCACTTAATTGAATGAACTTTTCAATTTAATTAAAAGAAAAAAGCAAGAATGTTGTGTATCTGTGGAAATATAAGTTTCACGAAATTGCGAGCCGAAAGCAGAAATGAAAACGAATTATTGTTTGTCACGAATCGCAGTCGAAATCGAAATGAAATCGTATTGCGTTCTTGTCGAGCATCAAACGCTGCAAATAAAGCCGCAAATATTCGTGGAATCAGAGAAACAATATTGAGAATATTATGCAATTTATATGCATCTGAAGAAGGTCGCATTCAATTCGTGTTTCGCCGTTTCTTTGCCATCAAAAATGGAAGACAAATGAACACTGAGTTCTGACTTCTCACATTTTGTTGCCTCTTGACACATTACACAACAATCGCCGTTTCCCACGTTGCAGCGCGTTAATTTCATTTCTTTTAACTTGAAATTATGATTTCAATTTATTTTCGAGCAACTTTTTACAGAAAGAATTCATTTCTCATAAAAAGAAAACATATTTCAATGCAATTTTTCACAGTTTTTAAGAAAACATTTTCTCGTTAAACGTTGCGATTTGATTTCGCATTAATTTAAAAAAGTTGACGTTTTCCGCGAAAGTGTTGAACGAGAAGCACTGCAATGAATGCCATGTGTAGCAATTTATTGCATACTTTGCGCTTTTGCACGTCAATCAATGTTCACAAAAGTGAGCAGACAATTGAAAAACGACAATCAAATTCGAGTCTCGCAGCGATGTTCGCAAGAATTGAATAAAACGCTTGTCGCCCGCGATTCAACGATCTCTGCAATGTTGTCCGTGAAATCGCGTTTCGGGGCACGAAATGAATCCGCAGACAAGGTAATTCGGTATTCGATTACAGTTAATTTCGGCAATCAATGTCGACATCCGAAAAAGAGAATTGCAACTATTTTTTAGTCGACTGTCGAGTGTTACGAGCTTAAATGCCTGCGAACTGTAATTTAATTGAAATCCAAGAGTCTCCTGTCTTTATTGCATTTCACAACTAACTGCTATCTGTGAACGCAACTAATTGCGAATACGCATCACAGTTTCACCGATTAATTATCCGTTTTGCTTTTTGCGGACACTTCACTTCATTTCGCAGACTCTTTTATTCGAAACGACGTTCGCCTGAAGAACGATGTTTTCAAAAGATTGTCGTTTCGCTGGCAGCCATAATCACAATTCGTGTCTTGCGTGGCACAACCTTTTATCTGACAATTCGAATGCTTTCTATTTTTTATGTCCTAATATTGTTCGTAGTATTCTCGTTTGTGTGTGCACAACACAACGTGTTTCATGTTTGTGATGCGTTTAATGTGTGCAACAATAAGTTTAATGAGTGTATAAGTAATGCATCTCTTCAACGTTGCGCCACTCGTTACCAGAACAGCATCAGCAAAGCTTTGCATTGCTTGCATTGCTCTCCTTTTGTCTAATCTATCGTAAAAAATGTAATTTAACAAAAAGCTCGTAAATTGCTGTAGAAAGCGATTAGTTTTACTTTTTAAAATGCAATTATTCTTATCGTAAAAAAATTATAAAGAATTTGTGTTTTACTCATTGCTTCGGTCGTTATAAAAAAGCATAAACAAAGAATAAAATTTATTACATTCAACGGCGAAGATATTGTCGTATAAAATCGTGTTTCGCAACATGAATTACAACCGAGATTCGAGAAGATTTCGCAATGTTCGATGTGAACAATTGTTGTTTCACGAAATCACTGAGCGATGTGAGCAATACTCTGCATCCAACTCAACTTGAAATGATCGCCATCCGCAAATTGTGATGACATTAAACTTTGTTCTGAAAAGTGAATTCGCGCGAATTGGCGATTGCAGAGCGTGTCTATATTTTACGAATTTAATGGGGTGTGGACGTCGCTGTTGCGATTGCATTCAATTTATACTTCAAATATTATAGTTATTAGACGCATTTTAAATAACTGTGAACTCTTAAATTATTTGTGTTGCGAGTAAATCAGATGAGTTATGCAATTGAATGCAACCGAAACCATAATTCAACGAAATTTCATGAAAAGCTCGTTAAAATTAGGCGAAGGCTTGTATTTTAAAAGCGATCGAAACACGAAAGCCGTTGGTTATCTGCTGGAATGGATGTCAGTGTTTGAAGCAGCAACGATCGCCATTGAAAGCTGTGAAAGCGATTCGCGACGGAACGATTTGCTTGTTGCAGTCAGCGATCTTTTCATTCATCATTCGATAATTCACTGACAAAAGTGTTGCCGCACTCAAAGTTATGCATTACATTACACACCGAATTGGTTATTGCGTTGCGTTGCACTCCTTTTTTCAGCAAAAATGAAATTTAATTAATTTTTGCTCGTTCGCAAAGCATTGCCAATTAATCGTCTTTTCAATGTAAAGCTCGTTAAGTGAAAATAGCTTTTTGTGAATTGATTTATGCGCGTTACATGTGTGTTCGGCTAACGAACACCGAAAGTCAATGAATCTCTGCCGAATGTGAGTTCACTGCGAACCATTAATGCAGCCAAAGAGCTGCTTCAACAACGTAACATCTCTTCTCTTCTCCTCTCTTCGTTCTCAAACTCCTTTCTTCGCTATTCAAAACCATTTTCGCACAAAAAGCAAATTTCATTTTTGATTTCAACACTCAAATATTGATTAATGTTTGCATTGAATTTTGCGAACGCAAATAAAAATAATCGCCACATTAAAATCACGGCTCAATTCTTATTCTGACAGCACGAATCGATGCGAAATAAAAATAATTGAGCAACATTCATCGATTCGCGGTGTTTATTGCTCTTTTTTTTACTTTAAATAAAATATCAAAAATGAATATTGAAATTGCGATCGATTCAAGATTAATAGATTCATAAATAATTAATGAGTTTTTTCTCGGCTTTTGATAAATAAGTTTTTAGCGAAAATTGTGGCCATTTCGTCCTTCGCTCGTCAAACTAGCTGTTCAAAGTGCGACTGAATGCAATGTTTGCACGAATTTCGAATGCCAGCAAATTAATCAAATGCCACAAATTATTTAACTGCCAATTCAGACATTCGTCGTCGCGACTCTTGTCTTCAATGTTTTTAATTAATTTCTTCCAAGTTACGTAAAAAAGTTTTCTCTGCAAAAAACTGCGAGATTTTTAATTTCAAACATCACTGCACTAATCAGTTGCTTATTAAAAGCAACGTGTAACATTTATCTATCTATAAATTTTGCGAGTAACTTTTCTGAAAATTGTGCGCAATTTGTAAGTACCTTTGATTTGTTTGCATTTAGTGTCGCAATAAAACTTTAAGCAAAATTTTTGGCTACTAATTTAATAGTCTGCAAATGTTTGTAAAAGCAGAGCATCCATCCTGTCGAATGACACAGAGGGACGCAAACTTTTTGTCACATTCCAAGTGTGACGTTTAATGGTCGAGAATGTAACATTTCTCAGTTTTTCGCAATTAAACACAGTGAGAGGCAAATAGACGAACATGCATGTCGTAAAATGGACGATTTTTATTTCAATTTGCAACGATTTTTAGTTTAATTGAAACGAGGAAAGAGTTCGCAAAACGGTGTCACAGCCCAGACGAATGCATCGTTGAATCGTTGGCTTAATTAGTGTTTAATGTATTTGCGAAGCAATTACCCAACAAACTTTTGGTGTCCTTTTAAGGTGCTTATTTAATGATACGTTTATTTGCTTTGTTTGAATTAAAGTCGTGTAAAAACGGTTGGCAAACAAATGATTGCTGCTTGCTGCACTTGTTGCTGCATTTATTGCCAAAATTGTTGCATCGATAATAACGCGTTCATTGCTTTTCCGAGAATTCATTCGTCCAAATGTATTCAAACGCAGACAATTGAATTTTTAAAAATAATAATTAAATTACGGAACCGAGACGATTGCCACATAAAAAGTGACCCCAACGATCGGCGCTTTTTTCGTTGACGTTTTGTGGCTTCTGTTCTGTTTGCTCACTCAATTCGCCAGTAATTAATTATCTCTTATAAAAACGCGAATGAATCGTTTTTTACGACCAAGCACAACAACAACAGCAGTTTGTAAAAAACACACCGAATTCGTTGCGAGCAATTCACCGAATCGCGTTCTCGTAAATTGTGAAAACATTTTTAAAACGTCTTCAAATAACAAAATATATAAACACAAATACATAAACAAAATAAGTTAAATAAATTTAAATTAAGTCTCGTTTTTTTGCCGCTCAATTGTGGAACACTTTTCGCGAAAACAGACGTAATGCAAATGTAATCGTGAATGCTGACATATTTTTCATTTTAAAATTTATTTCTTAATTAAAAGGTATTTAAGAAGTGAAGCTTTAAAAAGTGTATTAATAATGATTGAGATTGTTGTGAGACGTGAACAGTGGCCATAAAATGCATTCATTGCTTCATCTTTTTGCATTCTTTATGAGCTCGAAAATTGCACTTTTTGTGAATACAACGCTTATCGTGACTCGAGGAATAAATAATTCGCAATTCGCAATATTTATCGACACTTCTCGAAACACTCGCGAAACACGTTATAATTATAATAAATAAGAACGATCCGATGAATGCGAGCAGCAATAATCGATGAATGATATACCAGCAATCGTTGTCGTCCATAAATTTCGTGATTCAAAATGTAATTAAAGTTGAACGAAAGAGGCTGCGATCGGCGATTGCAGTCGCGAGCAAACATCTTCGAGATGATGCGTAACTACTTCAACTGTATTCGTTTTATCATAATTAATTCAGCGATTCTGCGTTACTCGAAGTAAACGCATATTTAAGCGGCATTAAAGCACATCGAGAATCGCTACTGGAATTATTGCACCGAAATTGAGTGCGTTTCGGTCGACGATTAAAACAACTCTCCGCTTTGGTCTGCTTTCAGCTAACTCAGCTACTGGTCACGACTTTTCCATAACATTCGTGAACATTTTTTCAATGCACGTTTTCGGCAACAGCAATTCGCAAACACTGTGGGTTAAGTTTTAGGGACGAAACGTCAACTGTTGAGTGCACTTGATGCACATGAACATATACATCAGCGGCGATCGTTCATTGTTCACCACAGAATGTAAATATTTTGTTCTTGTTTAATGCGAGTAATTATTCACGGCGAAGAAGAAGCGATCGCGTTTCTGCAAACTGTGATCGCCGCAGTTTCAATCGCAAAGAATGCGTGAATACACAAGCAATTGTGAAATAGGGGTGAATTTCGTGACCAAAAGGTGTAACTGATTCGTGCTTTCAGTCCAATTTCGAAGTACTCGAAAACTTATTTAAAAATGGTTTACAAACGGCGACCGACAGAAAAGAGCCGCATTATTGGTCTGCAAATAAAACACATTCGTAACAGCACGAGACGAACATTTCGCACCACACTGTTTGCTACCAGAAACGCTCCATTTTGAACACTGCATACAGAAGCGTCTCTCTTGTGTTTGCAGTTTAGCCATTTCACTCGTCACGTTCATTGTTCTGTTCGCAGTTTCTCTGCTTTCAGTGAATCGCTTTCGTTGCATTTCGATGCGTCGGGGCTGCGACCTGTGCGATCGTTAATTGAAAAGCGGTGAAACATAATTGTTGCATCGAGTGTCGAACACAAGTTTGCAAAGATTTAATGCATCGCATCTTTTCGTAATTAAAATAATTTATGTTTCGTTTTAAAAAGTGATTTGAATGTTGAGAAGTAACAGGTTTACAATAAATTTGCTGTTACATTACATTTTTAACGCGAAAACAGTGTACTGCTGATTGCTGTGGTATTCGCCTCATTTAAATGTTCTGTAAACGTTGCAATGTGTGCTTCATTCGCGATTAATGGCCGAACATAAACGGCTAAACGTTTTTTATGCGATTTAAACACAAATTGCGTTGTGGCCGCAAATAGAGTCCACGACGTCGTAAATCTTTGTTTGACGTTTGTAAGATAATACGTTTTTTATAAATCACAATTGAATGCTTGAATGTGGAGAATAACTTTTGCCGTCCGAAGGATACATTTAATACGTTCGCAATAATGAACACTGAAATTTATGTGCGCTTCGAACAACGCAACAACAAGAAAATAAAAAAGTTTATCGATTTCATTCAAGGCAAATGGTTACCATATTTTTCGCTAATTTCACGAAATTACAAATTTTAACATTTTAAGTGCGCTCAAAACGCGTAAATTGAGTTTGAACGTCGAATTGAATTGCGATTTTCATTGACAATTCATTGCTAATTTATTTCAACAAATTTTATGCTTCTCACAATTTATGCATTTTTTTGCGAAATTCACAATTTTTTATTCACAAACAAAATTTCGTTATTAATTGCTTATTGAAAGAACAGTTGCCACCAAAACGTGTACCAACAAAACATTTTCGCAAAAATAATTTAAATTAAATCGCAATTTACGTCAAAACGTTACGAAATGAAATGTTTGTACTCTAATTTGTATTCTAAACAAATATAATTTTAATAAATTTCTTAAACGATTAACAAACGCAAAACGGTTGCACTGTTTCAAACAACGATTCATAAAACATGAAAACATAAAACAACGTTATTTGTAACCGTCATGCGACAATCAAGGCTGCATTGCTGAACAAACGTATCCTTCGTGCACTGCTGACAGTGCCAGAGCCAAAAACCAAAAAACAATGTTCGGTCACTTCTCAATCGCAGCCTTCACCGCAAACACATTTAATTGCTGAGAACAATGAATTGAGAAGCATGTAAACGAGCATATCAATCACACAAAGTACGAACATGTTGTGTGCAAGTACGTGTATTATAACCCTTCAATTATAGGTTGTTCGAATGATATCTCAAATCTTGAGACTCGCGATTATTAATATTAATATTTTTCTTTCTTTCAAGACACATTTTGCAACTTTCAATTCGATTAACCTTTTAATGG